>RJWM01030650.1:0-26585 GCA_004363535.1 Dasyprocta punctata
GTTTTGGTTTCAAATACAGATATTTTATTCCTTGGGCTTTGGGGCATTCATTATTTTTTAAAGTATTGTCATTAAAATATTACTTGTCTTGTTTACTGAGGTTTTGGCATCTGCTTTGCTATGGTCTGAATATATGCATCCCCTCAAGATTCATATATTGAAACCTGACTGGGCAGTGATGGTGATGGGCAGGGAGGCCTGAGGAGGTGACCAAGTCACAAAAGGTCTACTCTCATGAGTGGGGTCTGTGCCCTTGTGGAGGAGCCCTCGGCTGTATGAGGGCCCTGCATAGCGCGCCATCAATGAAGAACAAGCCCACCTCAGATCTAAACCTGCTGCTGCCTTGATCTTAGATTTCTTGGTCTCCACAACTGCATTTCTGAATTGCTTTGCTTTGCTATCAGCGTCTGGAATGGACTGAAGCATCTTATTAACCTGTTTGTTTCATTTTGTCTGCTCTGCTTTTTGCTACTGTAATGAGATACCTGAGGCAGGCTAATTTATAAGGAAAAGAAATTTACTTGGGGTCACAGTTCTGAAGGCACAAGGTCCAGAGGCCACATGTGGTACTGGCCTTCTCACTGGCAGCTTCTCAAGATGGCCCAGGGCAACACATAGCAAAAGACAGGGAGCACACCTGTGTACGTATGCGTATATGGATCTGGTCTCCTCCCTCTTCTTACAGAGCTACAAGGATTCATTCCTGGGGACTCCACCTTAATGACTCCATCTAATCCTAAACACCTCTTCTTTTTGAGGGGCTCACTGTATAGCTCAGGCTGGCTTTGAATTTAGGCAATCCTCCTGCCTCCTGCCTCAGCCTCCTGTGTGCTGGGATTGGAGGTATGTGTTACCATACCAGGCTAATCCTAGCCACTTTCTAAAAGCCCCATCTCTGAACACAGTAGACACATTATGCTTCCACCTTCACAGTGGGAATTAAACTTCAACACACTGAAGCCTTTGGAAACAATAAACCCAGACAAGTTCACATTTTCCCAGTCCTAGCCCTAAATTTCTCTTGGAGAAACCAGCTGGTCAGTCTGCATAGTCATGGTGGTGAGCACTGCCCTCCTTTGCTCTCACTAGTTCCAACCCCAGAGAAGACTCGGAAACACAAATATACATGGACACCTGCTTTGAACAGGGGTTTTCAGAAGTGTCTACTTTAGCCTCAGGTGGCACAAACAAAACCCCTGCCCTTCCCACTCAGCCTCCAAAACCCTGCAGTATCTGAGCCCCTGAGAGGAGCTGTGTCACTCAGTGGTCAAGGACCAGGGCCCCACACTGCCCACTAAGAAGCAGCCAGAGCTCAGAATAAGGGACCTCAGAGGATGCAAATAAAAGACACACTCCATTCCCATAATCCTTAGCGGCAATCATTTCTAGACAGATCTTCTCCTCTCCTGTTTTTCTTTTTTTAATGGGCAAAGGAAATGCACACATCTTAAGCAAGCATTTGAAGAGAAGATGAAATGTAGGACATAGCATTGTCTCCCCAATATTTTTTCTTGCACCCCTGGAGAATTCATTTATGAAATCAGATCTTCCCATCATGAAGAAAAATTTTAAGACCATATCACTTTGTCTTGGATTAAGTATGAACTCTTTAAATAGATCTTGTGGAGCAGGGTATTTTTAACATAGCAATGTAGGAATTTCTCTATAATGCATGGTCATTTTAACATATAATAATTTTTTTGTACCAGGAATCAAACTCATGACCTCACACGTGCCAGGCAGGTGCTGTGCTGCTGAGCTATATCCCCAGCCCCAATATATAATTATTTAACATATCCTATCCACTTAACAGAGGTACCATCTATTAAAAAAATAAACATTTAAACATCTGTAATATCACAACAGATAGAAACCTGGAATTATAGATCTACATCTATGTACATATATAGATATATACTGTATGTGTGTGGTATGTATAAGTTTTATTTTAAAATAGGACTGTCTTAGTTACTGTCTCAGCTATGAGACACAACACCCAATACCCACAAGTTAAAGGAAAAAGGTTTATCTTGGCTCACAGTTTGTAGAGGTTTCAGTCCATAGTCTGGATCCAAGGCAGAGGAGGGTTGCTCATGGCACAACACTTAGGAAGTAGAGAGGTCAAGCGGGGAAGAAAGGAGACAGACCCTTCCAGGCCACGTCCTCGGTGACCCACCTCTCCCAGCCAGGCTTCACTTCCCAACATCACGTTTAGTTATAAACTCAGTGGATGAAGAAGCCACTGATAAGTATCACTCCTCATGACCCAATCCCCTCTCAAAAGCCCCATCAATGAGGATATAAGGCTTTGGGGGGACATAAACTATAACTGGGACCATATTATAGAATAATGTAGTCTAATAGAAATTTCTGCACTGATGGAAATGTCATAGCTTACTGTCCGATATGGTAGCCATTAGCCACAATTGTCAATTGAGCACTTTAAAAATAGTTAATGTGTCTGAAGAACTTAATTTTGTTTGTTTGTTTCTTTGTCTTTATTGTTTTTTTAGACAAGATCTTGTTACGCAGTTCAGGTTGGCCTTGAGCTCATTTTGTAGCTCAGGCTGGTCTCAAATTTGCAATGATCCTCCTGCTGCAGCCTTCTAAGTGAGGAACTGAATTTCTAATTCTATGTTAATTAGTTTAAATTTAAGTGTATTTAAATAACTATATGTAGTTAATGGCTACCATATTAGACAGGGCAGATCTAGATAGAATTATGCAAACACTTAATTCATACCTCTAACTGACAATGTCTTTCCAATTTAGTAAATGTGAATCTCAAACACTGGTACCAATTTCCGTAATAACACTGATAAGTTAAAAAGTATAATGGAAAGCCAGATCCCAATCACAGTAGAAACAAAAATATATTATCATGATAAAATTTTAAAGACTATACCTGACCCAAACATAAAAACCTAAAATATCTCACTCAGATTTTTGTTTGTTTGTTTTTAATGATGATTAGGAACAAGCAGCCTAAGCTTTCAAGCCAGATAACTAGAAAAAAAGGACAAAATAAGGTAAAAGCAGTCATAATTAAGACAATGATAGCAATAACTTGGGTGGGGCTTGAGGCCAGCTCTCCTTTAAATAGGATAGTCAGAGAGATATCTCTGGGGCAGTGAGATTTTCAGCCAACAGGTGCAGTATGAAAATGACTAAATCATGTAAAGATATAGCAAAGTGATCTATAGACCAGGGTTCACCAACTATTGATTGACATTTTCAGCCAGTGGTTTCCTTGTGGTGGGGATTGTCTGGTGCACTGCAGGATGGAGAGCAACGTCCGTGGACTCCGCCCACTAGTTGTCAATAGCACCCCCAACCTACTCGAGTTATCACAACAAAAAATGTCTCTGGATGTGGCCAACTAAAAGAAAGAGGGGAAAGGGAAGGGAGGGAAGAGAACTGTGGCAAAAAACCAAGAGTATGTTTAAGGGCCCTGAGGTTGGAAAGGGGTTAAAACAACAGAGGGTCAAAAGAGAGACCATGAGGTGTGGCACCGATGAGGAAGATGGCATTAGGCACAGAGGGACACAGGCCAATGCGTGATGCCCCTGGCAGGAACTGGAGCTTCATTCTAAGAGATGACAAAACACTGAACCACTGAAGGATTTCCAGAGGGCAAGCACCTGATGTGTTCATTGTTGGGCTGCAAGGGGTGCAGGTGGGAGCCGAGGTCATTTCAAAGGTTCACAGAACAGGGTGGAAGGCCCAACCTCCTACCAATGATTGAACTTCTCCTTGACTCAGTGTCCTCACTAGTAAAATGGGTGGTATGGAAGTGCACCTCCCCTGAGGGTGGTTACAAACGTATGTGAAAGTATCTCGTGTTCGTAATGTACTTAAAACAGTACTTGGTACGTAACAGGTGCATTAGAACCCATTTGCTCTCCTATAAACTTTAAATCACTTCTGTGTTACTTAAAATAGTTAATGCAGTATAAATGCTATGTAAATAGTTGTTCAACTGTATTGTTTATAGAATATTGACAAGAAAAAATCTGTGAATGTTCGGTACAGATACAGTTGTCTCCAAATATTTTCATTCTCAAAGTAGTTGAACCCAAAAACACAGAAGCCATGGATACAGAGAGCTGACTGTACTTTAAAAAACTGTAATATGTTCCTATAGCCCCAAACACAGTGGTGTGAAGAAGCATAGAGTATAAAGTAAAAATTTCAGCTCCTGTCCTCTAGCCGTTGCTATGGTTAGCAACTGTGTACCCTTCCAGAAAGTGCCAGCAAATCTGTCATCCTTTTGGGGGGCACAGAGCACTCTAATGTAGTCTGTTGCACATTTTATGTACCTTGCTTTTTTCCATTGAATAATATCTCATGGGCCATACTATGTCAGTCATATTGTTTTTTCTTTTATCAATTGTGTAATTTCTGTCTTATGGCAGTATTATGATGGATTTAGCCACACTACAACCAGTGGCTATTTAGGTGATTCACGAACTGTACTATTACAAACAACACTTAATAAATGACTTGCACAAATGACATTTTACGTAAGTTTGCTCTATCTTCAAGATCAATTCCTTCGAATTTGAAAACTTTTAAATATTACTATTAGGTGTCTAATTCAAGTTAAACTATTAATTATCTCCTTTGCAAAAGATGGTCAGATTTATATCTTCAGTCCCAAACTCTTCCCTGAGCTTTGACCTGCCAATCAGTTACCAGTTAATAGATCCGCATGGCTGTCTCAAATCTAATATGGCCTAAGTTGACCTCTAGTCCTTTCCATAAAATAAACAGGACCCTGTGCATACCGTACTTGAGCCAAAAAGCAGCCATTGTCCTGGATGCTTCATTCCTGTTGTCACCTGCCCACCTACCTCATCCGTTATTTCTCTGCATCGCACCTCCCACTGAGTTCTTTTTGCCCACTTCTCTGCAACATTTTAAAAATTTTATTTAAAAGAGAAAAAAGAAAACAACAGATAAATCAAGAAGCAAACAAATGTAAAAAACAACAAAAGAAAAATGACAATGACAAAAGAAAAAACAGCAACAATATATAGGTTTTCAAAACAAGATGATAGGAATTTAATGATGGTTGCAATACTGCACATGGTTATCTTCAAAATAGTTGCTCACGTTAGCAGACACAGGAATAAAACAAGGCAGTAAAATGGAACAAAACATTGAATTTCAAAAACAAGGCAGGAGGATATCCCTCACAGTTGCCACAATGCACACTGCCATCCTCAAAGTAGATGCCCAGACCACCAGCCCCAGGCCTGCAAAGTCAACCAAGCAATACAAGTATCTAGCTATTCCCTTTCCCTCAGTTGCTATCATCTCACCCTGAGTCCTCCGAATCAGCAGTTGCTTACAAGGGGGTGGGGAGGGGAGATCCTCTTCTGGTTTCCCAGCTGGCACCCTGGCTGACTTGGGGGAAGGCGTGGTTCTGCTTCTTGCTGAGTCTCTTCCCCATTCCCATGGAGCCTGGATCACAGGAAGGCATGTTACTGCTTCTTGATGAGGCTCTTCTCCTTCTCTGCAACTTCTGCACCCTCAGTAGACCTGTCAGCTCTACAGGCTCAGCAGCTGCAGCCCTCCACAGGAGGACTCTCACTGCTGTCACTCAAGCATCTCTCATAACTACCCAGACAGGAGGATATGTATAGATTACATGTAAATACTGTGCCATTTTATATAAGAAACTTCAATATCTACAGATTTAGAAAAGACACTGACAGACAAGTGTATATAATTTTTTAGACAAGATCTCGCTATGTTGTCCAGGCTAATCTCAAACTCATAGAATCAAGCAATCTTCCTACCCCAGCTCCTGAGTAGCTAGGACTACCAGTACTAACCACCATGTCCAGCTGCAATTAAAAAATTAAAAACCAAATATGGTTTAGAAAAAAAGTCACTAGAGACAGGATACCAGCTAGCAACTTACTTCAACAGTGCAAGCAAGAAAGAAGATGAGGACTACAGCCGGAGATATATCAATGAGGATAGAGAGACTTCACAGAGTATTTTGCCAGTAGAATCCAAATTTGAATCTACGCATGGAGAAGAAAAGATGACATCTAAAATTTAGACTAAGAAGGGTGCATGCTCAGTTCTGTCCCTTCCTCCAATACCTCCTGGGAGGCTCAAAGGACAGAGATCTGCCTGGATGAGCTAAGGAAAGGGGGGTCCAGGGCTAAGGGTGTGCCTAGGTGAGAAGAGAGCACCATACGCGCACGCACACGCACACACACACACACATGCACCCACACACATACACACACACTCACCATCGTGTGAGTTCTTGTGGTGCTCCCATGCTTTTGTCCAAAGAAACTGAAACTCCTATGCTGTTTGCACTTTGGACAAAAGGAATATCGATTAACAGTATTCTTCTTTATGTCCTGCCAGTGAACAGCAGAAATGCGTCTAACTTAAAATACTTGTGATTTTTCTCCTCTTCCTGGTCCAAGAGTTGAATCTTCCCCTCTCCTTGGCACAGCCCATCTGCGTAGCCACAGGGTGTTGTGCAACATTGCTGGCCTCAGACAGCTGTGGGATCTCTGCCCAAAAGCCAAGGGAAAGTAACTCTGCTCACATCTTACAAGAATGAATATTGTTCATTTCTAAGCGTAGCTGTTACTGGGGGGGAAAAAAAACTGCTACTTCACTTTCCCCTTACAAAAGGGAATGAGTCAGGACTCAGGCAGTCATCCTCACCACTCACACAGCCCTTTCTGCCCTCTCCCCACCCCGCTTGCGTGATGCAGGCTATAAACAGCTGATCTCAGCCAGACCAAAACCCCGAGGTTGAGTCTGATGGTCCAAGCAGCTCCACACACAGCCCATGTGCTCTAGGATCTCTGCCAGGAGCCACTGACCAGCAAACAGGCCCAAGGAAGATCTTACCAGAAGGCAGGTTCTGTCCTCCTACAAAAAATCGGGGCCAACTTTCAGCACCTATGCTGTGGTAGCCAGCAACCCACTTCCTCCCCACCCACCCCTGGGAAGAGAAGGGGGCCTGTGGGCCTCTGGCCCCATGATCAAGGTTCCTCTTTGCTTCACATCCTCAAACTTGTCTCCCCACTCACTCCTCAACCCATGACCACAGGACTCTGGCTTTCTGTGCTTCGATGCTTTGATATCTGAAGTGACTGCTCCTCCTTCCCAGGGTTAACTAGTTCCTCAAGATGGAAGAAATTCCCTATCCCAGCCACCTCCTGTGCTGTGCTCACACTCCAGACCACTATCACTACCCCTACCCCAGAGCCAGCTACTGAACGACTGGAGACAGCCCCACACCTAGCACCAGCTGCAGTGATTCAAATTTGCTCACCCTGCCTCACTCACTCCCTACAACGTGACCCATAATAAAGATTCTTGTCCACAATTCCCACCTCCTTCTGTGTCCCCTGACAGACCTGGTGCTCTCTGGGTGGCCCGCATGGTATGACGTGCGACCTCCTCTTCATATCTGAGTCTAACACAATGGCTTTCTTTTTTTTTTTTTAATTTAAGAGAATAAAAGACACATATAAGAAAGACAAAAAGCAAAAGAGACAAACGACTAGAGCAAATGCACAACAGTAACATTATAGGTTTACAAAACAGGATGATAGAAACTTGACAATGGTTGCAATATTGCGTATCGTTATCTTCAAAATGGTTGTTTACATTAACAGATATAGACATGTAAAATTGATCTAATCATATGAGTGTTAACTGTTCTTTCTCAATAACTAATTCATTCAGCAGTATGTTCATTTTAGTTATGTTACATATACATATATACAGATTTATAGCTTTTCCTTTTCCCTTCCCGCTTTCCCCCTTTTCCCTTCCCAATTACTTTTGCTCTTTGAGCTGTTTTTTACCCTTACATAGTATTAATTGTAGATTTTGGATCATATATACTTTTTCAGTTTCTTACACTAGGGAGACAATATGGTATTTACACATGTAGGTTTGATTTATCTCGCTTATGAGTATGGTCTCAAGTCGTGTCCATTTACTTATAAAAGTCTCAATGCAATCTTCCTTAATAGCTGAGTAGTACTCCATTGTATAAAAATACCATATCTTTTTATCCATTCTCTGATTGATGGGCACTTGGGTTGTTTCTAAGATCTGGCTATTACAAATTGAGTTGCTATAAACATGGGTGCACAGATATCACTGTGGTATGGTGTTTTCAATTCTTCTGGGAAATGCCCAGAAGTAGGATAGCTGGGTTGAATGGGATCTCCAATCCTAGCTTCTTGAGGAATCTCCACACTGACTTCCACAGTGGCTGCACCAGTCTACACTCCCACCAACAGTGCAGAAGAGTTCCTTTTTCCCCACAGCCCCTCCAGCATTTGTTGTTAGTTGATTTTTTAATCTTGGTCATTCTTTCTGGAGTGAGATGGAATCTCAGTGTTGTTTTAATTTGCATTTCCCGAATGACCATTGATGTTGAACATTTTTTCATATATTTATTTGCCATTTGTATTTCTTTCTCTGAGAAGTATGTATTCATCTCAGATGCCCATTTTTGGATTGGGTCTTTGAATTTTAGGGGCCTGATTTCTTTTAATTCTTTATATGTTTTAGATAGAAGTCCTTTGTCTGATGGGCAATTGGCTAAGATATTTTCCCAGTTTGTGGGTTTTCTTTTTACTCTGTTGGAGATTTCCTTTGACATGCAAAAACTTTTTAGTAAGATGAGATGCCAGTTGTTGATTCTGGAAAGTGTTTCCCGTGCAATTTGATTTTTGTTCATGAACTCTCTGCCTACTCCTATGTCATCAAGATTTTTACCTACTTTGTCTTCTAGTAAGTTTAGTGTCTGTTTTAATATTCAGATCTTTGACCCATTTTGACTTTATTTTAGTGCATGGTGATAGACATGGATCTAGTTTTAGTTTACGGCATATAGAAAGCCAGTTTTTCCAGCACCATTTGTTAAAGAGGCTATCTTTCTTCCAATGTACATGTTTGGCCTCTTTGTCAAAGATGAGGTGGCTAAGTGTGTTTGTAGTTGTGGTTGTATCTTCTAATCTATTCCACTGATCTTCAGGTCTGTTTTGATTCCAGTACCATGCTGATTTTGTCACAGTAGCTTTGTAGTATAGTTTCAAGTCAGGGATTGTGATGCCTCCTGCCTTTCCTTTGTTGCCCAGAATTGCCTTTGCTATTCTAGGTCTTTTCTGGTTCCAGATGAATTTCAGGAATGCTTTCTTTAGCTCTGTGAGGTAGGCAAGTGGTATTTTGATTGGGATTGCATTAAATCTGTATAATAATTTTGGGAGAATGGCCATTTTCACGATGTTTGTTCTTCCTATCCATGAACAGGTAATATCTTTCCATTTTCTGAAATTGTCTTCGATTTCCTTCTTTAGAATAATGTAATTTTCACTGTATAGATCTTTTACTTCCTTTGTTAGATTGATTCCTAAGGATTTCATTTTTTTGGATGTTATAGTGAAGGGTGTGGTTTCCCTTATTTCTCCATCAGTGACTTTGTTGTTTGTGTACAGGAATGCTATTGATTTTTGAGTGTTCACCTTGTATCCAGCAACATTACTGAATTTGGTTATTACTTCTAGAAGTCTTTTAATGGATTTTTGGGGGTCTTCTATGTAGAGTATCATATCATCTGCAAATAATGATAATTTTACTTCTTCCTTTCCTATCCTTATTCACTTTATTTCTTTCTCTTGTCTAATTGCGCTGGCTAGTATTTCCAGAACTATATTGAATAGGAGTGGTGATAATGGACATCCTTGTCTTGTTCCTGATTTTAGGTTGAAAGTTTTCAGTTTTTCTCCATTTAGTAAGATGTTGCCTGTTGGTTTATGATATATGGCTTTTATCAGGTTGAGGTAGAGACCATCTATTCTGATTTTCTGTAGGGTTTTTATCATAAATGGGTGTTGGATTTTGTCGAAAGCTTTTTCTGCATCTGTTGAGATGATCATGTGGTTCTTGTTCTTGGTCCTCTTGATATGATGTATTACATTTATCGATTTGCATATGTTGAACCATTCCTGCATTCCTGGGATGAATCCCACTTGATCATGGTGTATAATCTTTCTGATAACTTTCTGTATTCTATTTGCCAGTATTTTATTGAGGGTTTTTGCATGTTCATTAGGGAGATTGGCTTGTAATTTTCTTTTTTGGTTGAGTCTTTCTCTGGTTTTGGTATTAGGGTAATACTTGTTTCCAGGAATGAGTTAGGGAGACTTACTTCCCTTTCGATTTCATTGAAGAGTTTGAGGAGTGTTGGCAATGTCTTCCCTAAATTTCTTGTAGAATTCAGCAGTGAATCCATCAGGGCCCGGGCTTTTCTTTATTGGTAGGGTCCTAATTACATTTTCAATTTCATTAGCTAAAATTGGGTTATTCAGCAGCTTTACATCTTCTTTATTCAGTTTTGGTAATTCATAGGTTTCTAGGCATCTGTCCATTTTGTCTGTGTTATTGAATCTATGTGAGTAAAGGTTTTCAAAGTAGGTGTTGATGATCTTCTGTATTTCCACAGGGTCTGAAGTGATTTCACCCTTTTCTTATTGCGTGAATCTGAGTTTTTTCTTTCCTCTTTTTGATAAGGTTGGCTAAGGGTTTATCAATTTTATTTACTCTTTCAAAGAACCAACTCTTTGATTCATTAATTCTTTGTATTGTTTTCTTAGTTTCAATTGCATTAATTTCTGCTCTAATCTTGATAATTTCCTCCCTTCTTTGGGCTTTGGACTTGACTTGCTCTTCTTTTTCTAGAAGTTTGAGGTGCAGCATTAGGTTGTTTATGTGTGTTCTTTCCATTTTTCTGATGTGGGAGTTTAGTGCTATAAATTTCCCTCTGAGGACAGCTTTCATTGTGTCCCACAGGTTCCAGTAATTTGTATTTGCATTTTCATTCAATTGTAGATATTAATTTCTTCTTTAACTTCTTCTGTGACCCATTGGTTGTTTAGGAGAGTATTATTTAATTTCCATGTGTTTATGCAGTTATTGTAGGTTTTTTGTCATTCATTTCTAATTTTACTGCACTATGGTCAGATAATATGCATGGAATTATTTCAGTTCCTTTGCATTTACTTAAGCATGTTTTGTGGACTGATACACGATCTATTTTAGAGAGTGACCCATGTGCAGCTGAGAAGAATGTGTATTCTGATGTTGATGGGTGGAGCACTCGGTCCACATCTACTAGGTCCATTTGTTCACAAGTTTGATTCAGTTCTGTTATTTCTTTGTTTGGTTGATCTGTCTCTCTGTGACAGTGGGGTGTTAAGGTCCCCTGTTATAACTGTATTATTGTTTATTTGGTTTTTCATGTCTATTAAGAATTGTCTTACATAGTTGGGTGCTCCCATATTCGGTGCATATATATTTATGATTGTAATCTCTTCCTCTTGAAGTTTTCCCCCAACAAGTATGTAGTGACCTTGTTTATCTCTTTTGATCATTCTCAGTTTGAAGTTCGCATTGTCTGCAAACATAATAGCTACCCCTGCTTTATTCTGGGTTCCTGTTGCATGGAGTATTGTTTTCCAGCCTTTGATTTTTAGTCTGTGAATTTCCTTTTGAGTGAAATGTGCTTCTTGTACACAGCATATTGTTGGGTTTTGTTTCTTGACCCACTCTGCTAGTTGTTTCTTTTTATTGGTGAGTTGAGACCATTTACATTGATTGATATAACTGATATGTACTAGCTCATCCTTGTCATGACATATTTCGTTGTTGGTTTTCTACATTCTCTGTTTAATTATTTGCCCTGCTTAGTGGTTTCCTTTTGTTGTTGTTCTTAAGATTATAGCTATCTTTGTCTCTTTCTAGAGTGTCTTTCAGTACTCTCTGTAGTGTTGGTTTGGTGGCCATAAATTTCTTCAGTTCTTCCTTGTCATGAAAGTATCTTATTTCTCCATCAATTTTTAAGGATAATTTTGTAGGGTACATCAATCTGGGTTGAAAGTTGTTTTCTTTCAGGATTTAAAATACTTCACTCCAAGCTCTTCTTGACTTAAAGGTTTGTGTTGAGAAGTCTGCCGTGATTCTGATAGGCTTTCCTTCATAGGTGATCTGTTTCTTTTTCTGACAGCTTTTAATATTTTGTTCTTGTGCTGTATTTCTGATACCCTAATTATTATATGTCTGGGTGAAGATTTATTTTGGTTATGGTTAATTGGGGTTCTGTAGGCCTCAGTTACCTATATTTCAGATTCTCTTCCCATGTTTGAAAAGTTTTCTGCTATTAATTCTGCAAATAGCCTTCACAGGTTATTAATATTGGCCCCTGATTTTTCATTTATGCCTATTAATCTTATGTTGTTTCTCTTGACATTGTCTTGCAGCTGTTGAATTGTTTCTTGGTTCCTTACTATTTTTAAGAGATCTTTCCTTTCATGGTCATAAGCTCCCATGCTGTCTTCAAGTTTTCCCCTAACAAGTATGTAGTGACCTTCTTTATCTCTTTTGATCATTCTCAGTTTGAAGTTCGCATTGTCTGCAAACATAATAGCTACCCCTGCTTTATTCTGGGTTCCTGTTGCATGGAGTATTGTTTTCCAGCCTTCAAGGTCTGAGATTCTATCTTCAGCTTCATTCAAGCGGTTTTTCAAGCTTTCCATGGAATTTTTCATTTCCTGCATTTCCCTTTGAATCTGTTTCATGCATTTTGTTTGTGTCTTATATTGTTCATTCAAAGTTTCCATCATTTTCTTGTGTTCTCCTATTTTTTTATCTTGCTCTTCTTTACATACACACAACATTTCTTTCATAATGATTGTCATTTCATTTTTTAGCTGAGATTAATTCTGATTCGAGTTTCTCTATAGCTTCATGGAGCTGTTTCTTTACTGCATTTGCTATTATTTCAGAAAGTTCAGTTCTATAACTCCCAGTGTCTTCCATTTCGGTGTCTCTTAGGTTTGTTCTCAGTGGGCTGGGGGATTGAGACTGCCTCTTGGCCTTTCGTTTTGTCATTTTCTTCTGGGACCTATGTGGCTCTGTGTCCTACAAGGCTGACCAGGCATTCCCCTGGTGGGTTGCGCTGAGTCACGGGACCGGGTAGAGCTGGATCCCCTGTGCAGCTAGTAAGGGTGCACTCCCAGAGTGTGCTGCTGAAGCCTCTGCCTTACTGGGTGGGAGCTAAGACCTCCAGGACCCAGGTGGCTAGGTGGAGCGTACCCCAGAGTGTGGCGCCACCTAGACCCTGAGTCTGGCTGCAAGGAGTTCAGAGCCTCTGGAGCTCCAGGCAAGCCCAGGCGAGTCCCAGGTCTACAGTGCCGGGGCCTTGCTCCTGGCTGGGCAGGCCCACAACCTCTAGGACCCGCTGTGCCAGCTGCTCCACTGAACCATGGAGCTCGTGTGTGCCCTGCACTCTGATGGGCAGAGCCCAAGCTCTCCAAGGCCCTGCAGCCACGCTGGCCAGTCCCTGACGATCACCTCTGAGGTTCTGGGCTGGACTGGGTTCAGTACCTCTGTGTCCTGCGAAACTAGCCAGGCCTTCCCCTGGTAGGTTGCACTGAGTTGCAGGACTGGGTCTAACACACTGTCTTTCAATGGCAGCCAATTCTGATGTTGGCCCATAATAAATTTATAGCAAGAGGAACAACTTATTGTTTATTTTGTTATGTTAGTAATGCATAATAAATAACAAACGATATCTAAATTAAAATAGAATTTTATAACACAATTTTGAAATAATAACCTCAGGCTTCTCACCCTCTCCTGAAACTGTTCTCACCTAACTGTCAAACTTCAACAGATGCATCCGGGTCTTACACCGTGTCCCCGACCACTTCCTCTCAGAACGGTGCCGGTTGCTGGGGCGCAGCTCTCCTGGCTCTATCGGAAGTAGTGCTCTTCGGGGTCCTGCCCGGAGTGCACCCCGGGTGCTCTCACAGCTATCTGCCTACAGCCGTCATATGCTGTCCCTGCACTCTGACCTCAAGCTCAGCACAACCTGCCCCGAATCGTTGTCTGTTGCCCAGAAGTTGCATCTGTTCTCATTGCTCCTCAGTGCAGCCTCTCTGAGATTCGGGGAGCCCTCCCCGGCTACTACAGCAGTGCCTTGGGGCTGTGGCCTCCACCCCATCGCCCCACGCCCACTGCTGCCCGTGTGGAATGCTCACCCCTCAAGCCCCTCAACAGGACTTCATTGTTGTGCTCAAGGTGTATCCATTTACCTAGGAATGTATCAAGCTTATCTTTCTTTACGGCAGAATAGTACTCTGTGGCAGAAAAAAACACTCACCTTCTTTATCCATTCACCAGTGGATGGGCATCTGGGCTATTTCCAAAATTTGGCTATTACAAACTGTGCTGCTATAAACATGGGCGTGCATATATTGCTGTGATATAAAGCTTTTCATTCTTTCGGGAAGATACTAAGAAGGAGACTAGCTGGGTCAAATGGGACCTCTAGTCCCAGCTTCTTGAGGACTCTCCACACTGATTTCCACAGTGACTGCACCAGTCTACATTCCCACCAACAGTGGAGAAGGGCTTCTTTTCCCCACAGCCCTGCCAAAATGCAGCCTTTTGTGATATGGATCCCTCTCCAGTCTATCCCGACCCTGCTCTTTTCCCAGCCAGGCAGAACTTCCTATGAGCAGCACAGAGCACCCCCAGCATGCTTCAGGCTGTCCTCTCTTGGCCCAGAAAACAACCGTCCCATCTCTGCAATCCTCCCTCCCTTGAATTCCTTCCTTTTTGCCTTATAGACAGGACCTATGATGCTTGGTTGCTCTTTTTTATTTTTATGTTCATTTGAAAGTGTTTCTTGAGATTCTCCTTTATCCCAGGACCTAAAGCCCCCAGGGATATAGCAGGAAAAAGACAGACTTGAACCCTGACCTCAAGGAACCATGTATGCCAGCAGCCTCCTTCCTTCCCTGAAACTTGCCTTCTGCTCCCCAAACTCTGCTCTGAGAGCCACAAGAGCAAAGAACCACTGGGCAGGAGAGGGTTTGTGTGGCCCTCTGGGCCCCCTGCCCTGCTCCCAGGGTATTCTCTATGAAGAATATTTGTATCTTGTAGGGTGTGGTGGGACACCCGTGTAATTCTGGCAGTCTGGAAGCCTGAGGCAAAGCCATCACAAGTTCAAGCTCAGCCTGAGCAATTTAGTGACTTAGTAAGATGCTGCCTCAAAATAAAAAGGGCTGGGGATATAGCTAAGTGTGAAGGCCTTGAGTTCAAGCCCTAAATATATATATTCATGCCCTCCCTATGAAACTTCCATGACCCCCCATTACCAAAGCCATCAGTCCAGGGCTTCCTCCACTGGCTCTCTTCCCCCATATCTCCAGTGTCCCCTCTCAGCATCCACTGCCGTAAGCAACTAGAACTGTATTTCTCATCTCCACCTCACTCTGCTTTGTGTCTATGCCTTTGTTCCTGCCATCACCTCTGTCATAAACTACTTCCCTCCCCTCGCCAGGTCACCTTCTGCCGTGTAACAAACCTCCCCAGCTAGCAAAGAACAGCCCAGGGTTCTGTGGGCCAGCAGCTCCTCTCCCCTCTGTATAGGGTTGGCTGGGCTCCCTGGTGAATCCACAGCCAGTGGAGGGTCTCAGTGTCTGGCACTGGTGGGGGTGCCATCTAGGGCACTTAGTCTGAGTCAACCCATTGATTAACCCATGCTTCCTCACATGGCAGTGGAGTTCTGAGCAGCAAGTTCCAGTGGACTGCACTTCTGACGTCTGCTCACATCATTTTATTATATATATATATATATATATATATATATATATATATTTTTTTTTTTTTTTTTTTTTTTTTTGTACCAGGGATCAAACTCACAGCCTCACACCTGCCAGACGGGTGCTTACGCCACTGAGCTAAATCCCCAGCTGCTCACATCATTTCAACTCAAATCCCTTTGCTCAGATACATTCTGCAGCCAAGCCCTCAGTCAGTGGAGGAGGCGTAACCTCTCGGGGGCCATTGGTGTAGTGACCTTCCGTATCCACCCTCTCCTAAAGAGGCACCGCCTCCCCACATGTGACACCAGAACACCAGAGCACTCTTCAATCATGATATCAGCTTCAAGCCCCAGCGCTCGAGTTGTGCAGCTGGCCTGGCTGTGGCCAGGTCCCCTTGGTGCCCTCCTCGGGTGCAGCTCCTCCTGATTCAGAGCCCCACAGGCCTGCTGCCCAGTGATGAACCAGAGATGGGATAAGCGCAACAGAAGCTCCCGGCAGAGGGGAGAAACTCGAGGCACAGGGCCATCACTGGCCTAAAGCGATTCTGAACAGCAGTCAGACACACGTGATCAAGACTCTTCTTCTCAAGCAGGGAGAATTACTTGGAGATCTCCTCATTCTGCCTTGCCCTCAGCTGTTCCCTCTGGGCTTAGTCCTGCTCTTGGGGCAGCCCTTCTTTTCCATGTGCACATGGACCAGCCTCCTGTCCACAGAAAGCTGGGGGCCCAGAGGCCTCTTTTCATTTTGAACTATTTCAGCCTCTGTTTGTCAAAAGAGCTGGAGCTTTGGCCAAATGATTAACCTTTGATGATTAACCTTTAAAACTTTATGGGTCCCCTGTAAATGTTACAGGAGTCCACTCTGTGCACCAAACACATGATTAATTTTGAGAAGGTGCTACTTCAGCTCTAGCACAATCTCTTTAACATTCCTACAAACTCTTTTATTTAGCTAAGGTCTACTAGAAACCCCTTATGTCTTCTTAGCAAGTGTTCTACAGCCATACCCTTGACTTAATCTTTTCCCCTTGGCCAGTTCTTATTTTGAGAATCTGTTGCCTGCTGAACAGAATGGAAATAAGGACTAGTTTTCTTTTCCAACTCAATAAATTGGACCAGTCCTATTTCGCTCATCTCTCTGTCTCTTACAATACTCAATCACACAGTCTGGATGTTCATTTGGTAGCATGTCAGTAACACTTTCAGCATTCCATCTCCAGATCTCCTTAACCAAGTCCACAAACTCATCAGGTGCTGCCTCATTCCATTTTATGTTACTTACTTTTCTCATTGCTGAAGCAAAATATAAAACACCCACAAGTTAAAGGAGGAAAGATTTGTTAAGCTTACAGATTGTGGAGGTTTCAGTCCATAATTGGCTGGCTCCAAGGCAGGGTGACATAGCACAAGGGTATCACGGAGGAGAAACAGCCCATGGCATGGAAGGTAGGAGGCAAAAAGCCACAGCAAACGTGCATTCCCTCTCTCCTTTCATATTCTGTCCAGGTTATAAGTCTACTGGTTGGTGCCAGACACACCCAAGAGAAAGTTTATTATTCATACCCAGAACTATGCTAATTCCAATCACTGGGACTAATTTAGTACCCTTAATCCCAGTATCATACGTCCTATATCCAGCCAGCTCCCAAAAAAGCCCCACCTAGGAGTGCAAGAGGTTTTTGGGGATATCTAAATACAAATCATAACAGTTACTATAACAGAGTACCTGAGGTTGGGTAATTTATAACAAAAAGAAGTTTTTTAGCCTGGCATGCTTGCCTGTAATTCCAGCACTTGGCAGGCCGAGGCAGGAGGATCATGAGTTCAAGGTCAGCCTGGGCTATATAACAAGACTGTCAAAAGAGAAAAAAAATGAGAGAGGAGAAAGAGAGAAAGCGGGGAGAGAGAGGAGGGGAGAAGAGAGAAAAACAGAGAAGAGGGGAGGAGGGGAGAGGACAAGAGAGGAGAAAAAGGAAAGGGGAGGGGAGGGGAGGGGAGAGGAAAAGAGGAGAGGAGAGGAGAGGAGAGGAGAGGAGAGGAGAGGAGAGGAGAGTAAAAGAAAAGAAAGAGCTTTCTTTAGCTCACAGTGTTGGAAGCTGAAAGTCCAAGTATAGAGCTGTATCTGGTCAGCATCTGGCAAGGGCCTTCTGGCTGCATCACACTGTGGCAGATAGCATCACATACCAGAGGCAGCACACAAAAAAAGAGAGATTGCATGGTAAGAGAGGAAGCAAGAGACAGTGAGCTGCAGGCCAGTCCCAGAAACCTGACCCACTCCCGACTCAGCATTAATCCATTCATGAGGGTGGAGCCCCGTGATCTAATTACCTTCCACCAGCCCCACCTCTTAAAGTCCCACCACTTTCAGTACCAATGCCCTGGGAACCAAACTTCCAGCACACAAACTTAGGCCAGGAATGGTACTTACTGAACCAAACCCAAACTCTAGCAGGCACATTTTCTATCGTCTAAGTACCATAGCAATGGTTTTGCCAACTGTTCCACCATGACCTAACCTAACACAAGTCAACCTTGTTCCAGCTGCCACTCTCCTTAATTGAAACAGCTTGGAGCCATGCATGGTGGCCACGGAGTGGTCAGACTTTTTTCATGCTGGCCCCAGAAGAAAGTGCTCCAGAGAATGAGGTAGGTACTACATGGTTTTCTAAAACCTGCATGCAGCCTGTTAGTGTCATTCATGCATACTGTATTGGTTGAGATTCAAGAAAAAGAGACAGACTTCAAGAGATTTTACAACCAACACAGGTTTATCTGGGGTGTCTCGTTCGTATGTAATGTGGCACTGGGGGTCACACATGCTTTCGCTCAACTACGAGCTGTGTGACTCCAAACAGTGACCAATGTTACCTCAGTCTACTTGGCTAGCTCAGGTTACCTCTTACAGTACTTGTCTTCCAGGAAGGTGAGCCTCAGTGGTGATCACATTTACTGACAGCCTGTAGCCAAAACAAGGCATGTGGCCAAGCCGAGAATCAGCATGGAAGAGTATCACATGCAGTTTCCAGGAGGCAAGATTCACTGGGGACCACTAATGCGATATCGGCCATACACAGGCAATCACGCTCATCTTTGAAGACGCAGGTCATGCCTCATCCCCTTCAAGCAGCCCTCCCTCCTAGACGAGGCCTTCCCGTGCCCCTCTGTAGACTCTCACAGTGCCCTGTACACATCTCAACCTGCACTTACCCTACTGTGCTCTATGTATCTACTGCTTTGGCCTCCCCCGTGGGAACACGCCTTGAGGGTAGAGACTGCGCTCTGTCCACCTCTCTGCTCTCAGATTGGGAACAGTGAAATCAGTTTAGCCAAGGATCAAGAACCCATGCTGGGAGCGCGGAAGGGCAAGGGGCATGCAGTCAGGAGATACAATCCACAGGCTGAGCTGAGCAAAGTATCTCTGACCTCGGACAAATCCTTCCCCTTTGGGGGCTTCAGGTCCCCACTATAAAATAATGAGGAGGCTCTGAGATTCTTCAGGGACATTGTGCGGAACCAGTGACTATGGAAAGTGAATGGCCAGTAGTCCCTTGGTCAGCATAAGGAAATGAGCATTTTTAAAGGAATTCCTCTCATCTGTCTTTGTCAGGGGCAGCAGGAGAATAGGCATCTAAGGGACTGAGTGGGCAGCCACAGTCTGGCAGGACACCCTACCCTGGCTGAATTCCTTCCTGCTTTCAGCACTCCAACCCTGTCCATTAATGAATGAGAGTTTTAAGATCTCCTCCCTTTTGCCACTCGGAGGCTCTACCCAGACCCTAGACTGTCTCATTCTTGAGCCTTCAATTCCATCCAACTGGGGACCTTGCTCTAACAGACACAGAACTGCACGGACCTGACAGACGACGCTCCCCTCACCTTCCTAAAGACAAAGTGCCTGGGGATCTGAAAGTAGGCCAGGTCCTCCTAATCTTATCAAAGTAGCACAGCTAGGCCTCCACCCAGCAACACTTGGAGACAAGCCACAGAGCATCCGGGGCCTCAGTCAGTCACAGCCCTGACATCATCTGCAGTTAAGGGACCTCTGGGTACATTCTGCCCCGCAAAAAGAACTATCTCTATCCCTTAGCAGTGTGTGTGTGTGTGTGTGTGTGTGTGTGTGTGTAAGAGACAGAGAGAGAGAGAAGGACTAAGCCCCAATTAACCAATTATATTCTGATAGGTAGGATCTCCAGCCTAGGAATCAAAAACTGTAAGAAGGGACACATGGCTGTGGAGAGATGGAAAGGAAGGCAGCACATTTAGAGTCCAGCAGGGAGATGAGTGGGAAAGATGGGGTGGCAGAGGGCAGCAGCCAGGGGCTAAGACATTCAGGGCGTTAATATCATCCCATGATCAATGAGAAGCATTCTGTGAGGAGGGACAGTCTCATTGGATAAGGGTTCCCTGGCCCACAGGCCCCAAGAAGCTTGTGAACAGTACAGACTCAGTACCAGAGTCAGGGGGTCCTAGATGAGCTGGAGCAGCTGCATTTTTCATAAATGTGTCCTAGGAGCTTCCCTGGCTTACCAAAGTGACTCACCCTTTGGACTGGGACCATCCACAGGGCTTATTCCGGTTAGAGCATTCCATTGCTCTATGTGCTGGGAGACCACGTACCCCCACCCCTCCCAGACACTGCGGGAAGTGAAATTCCCACTTGAAGCCCAGGAGCAGCTTCCAACAGTGCCATTACAGGATTGGAAAACACAGCAGAGGTGCCAGGGCTGACTTCTATGAAGAAATAGGAGACTGAGAACAGCAGGAGATAGCTGGGAGGCAGGGCCAGCCTGCAAGACGTTGTGATCAGGATTCACAAAGGAGGAGGCTCAAATCAACCAAATAAACCTTGCTTAAAAAAAAAAAATCGCCGTTCCTCTGGGTTGCAGAGATAAGTCATCAGCACTGGCTGCTTAAAAAAGAGACTCTTTCTGGTAACATCAACTTGATGGGGTAGAAGGAGCTCTCTGGGGATCAGTATCTGGGTTCAGCCTATTCCTTTCCAGATTTAGTCACCCCCACCCCTTTCTGGGAGCTCCATTCCCTCTCCCCTGCTGCAGGCAGCAGAGGAGAGGAGCTTGGCACTGAGAGTGTGGGGCGCCCTCCCGCTCACCAGCCTGGGAGTGGGTTGGGATGGCTTGAAGGGGTGATGTGACCGTGCATGTCTTGTCAGAACCGGTCTTGGTGGAAGGCAACACTCCTGTCTTCTGAAGACCAAGCAGATAATTCAGAAAGTGAGAAGAACCCGGCGTCAGCCCAGACCCCAGAGGAGTTAGGAGTACCCACAGCAGAAAGCACCTGCAGGTTCCCCTGAAAGGCGAGGTGCTCTGGAGCACATAAAGGGGTGCGGCAGGGCGGGGGATCAGGGAAGGACCAGGTGGGCGCATCGCCTGCCCTGCTACCAAAGGGCTGCTCCGCCATGGAATGCGTCTTACCCGCCTCCTTTGGAGAAAGGCCCGGATATTCCCACCCAAAACCTCTTGCTGGAGACTCAGGAGGAGGTAACTCGGAAGCAAGGCAAACCTGGCTCCTGCACTCCTTACATGCCGGTTTTCCCAGAGACTTCTGGAGACTGGATCGAAAAAAGGGTTACACGCTTAAAAGGAGAGCACTCGCTGCGGGGGCCCGGGGCGGCGGCTGATATTCTTTGGGCTGCCCCACCCTGATCCCGGGGTCCCAAACCCTGCCTCCCCTCTAGTTGACGTTAGCTTTCTGCAAGAGTGGGCCACCTTCCCATACCCAGGCACCACTGCCACCCCCGTCCTCTTCCCTTAGCCTCTGATTGGCTGAGCCCCGGGCCCTCCCCACCCTCCTCTCCCCCACCCCTGGTGAAAACTGCGGGCTCGGTGCAGGGTGCAGCAATTGGAGGCGGCATCGCGTCCCCCGGAGGCTGCAGCGGCGGCGGACTGGGTCCAGGTGAGAGCTAGAGCCAGGTAGGACAGGGACACGGGAGGCTTCGGGAAAGGTCCAAGGGCGCCACGAGAAGGAGTCGCGCAGAGCTGGGCGAGCACCCTGCATACCAGGCTCCAGCGGGAGCGCGATGCTCTGCGAGGCGGGGGCCGTGCCACACCTCGCCCTCGCTGCAAGCCGCTTGCAGGCTTCCGCTCACTGGCGGGCGGTTGTCCGGGGCTGCAGCGGGGGAGGGGAGAACCTGGCCAAGGACACCAAGGACGGCCTTTGGCCCTGCTCTCCACCCAGAAGACCCCATACCCCGCTCTCAAAAGTGGGGAGGGGCGAAAATAGGCGAGAAGACGGAGGGTGGCCAGCAGAAGGGGACCTCAGCTCAGTGACCTCACAGCGGGCTGGGTGCGGGGCACCAAGGTAGGGAAACCGCAGTGCCGCGGGCGGGGACTGGGTGGAAGGCGGGCAGACGGGGGATGGGAGAGCTGAAAAGGAAGACAGGGGAAGGTGGCCCTCAGTTGGGAAAGAGGATTGGAATAGGGAAGTATTAAGGGTGGGGTTAGCCAAGCAGGGGCTAGGGAGAGGCCACGCAGAGCTGTCCGGGCTCTGGGCTGCAGAGACACGTAGCAAAGGAAATAAATAGCGCCTCCCTAACTCCCTACCCCTCCTTTTGGTTCCACATCCCTCTCCAGCCCCGGTCCGTTTTTTACTTTTCTTGTTCTACCCACCGGTCCCCCTCCTCCTAGATCCTGAGCCTCACCTCTCCTCTGTCACCTGCCATCTCCTAGTCAAAGCCAGACGCCAGGCCCCTTTCCTCCGCTGCAGAGCCTGGGGACCCCGGGCCGGGTGGACACTCACTGTAGCCTCACGTCCTCGAGACCCTAGTCTCACCGAGCCCCGGGCAGAGCGCCAACGATCCTGGACTCTGGAGTGGCGCGTCCCAGGCACCCGGGCACGCCCTGCTCAGCCAAGATCTAGTCCCTCCTGCGGCTCCTCCAGGGCGAGCTCTGCTGCGGACAGGCGAGGCTAGCTGCTCCATGTCGCCAAAATGTTGGTCCACTTAAGACTGAGGGGGAAAATGTTTTTAAATGGGGAAAAAGACTAGGCTGGGGACATAGGCAGGGAGGCTACTGAAGCCAGACTGGAAAACCACAGCTCCAAGAATCTCCAAGAAGCGTCTTGCCCTCTGCAGTCAGAGAGCACTGTCATTTCCCTCACACACATCTGGGCACACTTTCACTGTGAGCCCATTCCCGGCCAGTCTGGAGCACCTTAGCCACACACACACCTGGCTGAGCCTGAGCCGCTGACACTGAGGCTCACGTGCTGTGGAGCAGTCTAGTGCCAGATGTTGGTCGTTTTCTTCATCCCCACAAGCTCTTGGGTATCTAAGGTTGAGAAAGCCTCTTTCATTCCTTCAATAAATATATTTTGAACATCTACCATATGCCAGGGACTGTTCTAGGGATTGGAAATTGGCCTCTGGATAAGAAATAGAAAGTCCCTAAATGGGGAATTTTTGTTCAGTGTGTCCAGAGTTCATTCATTCAGAAAGATAGAAGAGCTCTGGAGCATGGTGGTACCGAGCACTACCCAAACGGTATTTTTGAAATGCGGTTAGGATAATAAATGTTATCGTATTTTATCAAATTAAACTTTCAAAAATAAGCTAGGTGTGGTGGCACACACCTTTAATCCCAGCACTTGGGAGGCTGAGGCAGGAGGATCGTTGTCAGTTCAAGACCAGCCTGGGCTATACAGTGAGTTCAAGGCCAGCCTAAACTGCATAGTGAGACCCTGTCTCAAAAAAATAGGGCCAGGGATTTAGCTCAGTGGTGTAAGCGCCTGCCTGGCAGACGTGAGGTTGTAAGTTTGATCCCTGGTACCAAAAAATAAATAAATAAATAAAAATAAACTTTCAAAAATAAGTAAAGAGGAAGCCCTTGCCTGAGGAAAAAGAGTGGTAAAGATAAATCCCTTAAAGTCACCCAGCTAGGAAGTGCTCCATGGCCAAGCACCAACACCCCACCGTTGCAGGTGTATTCTCCCTCCTCCCTTGCTTTCCCTAAGGAAGAAAGAGCCAGAGGTGGCGTCACCTTCAAAGAGAAATGAAGAGAGGAGAGAGGGGTGGAGACAGTGGCTCAGATGCCCACCATCTTCCCCAAGAGTCCCAAACTCTGCAGTAAGTGTGGGCACACAGGTTCCATCTCTTGGCTAATCTCCCCTCTGTTCCCACCCCAGATCCAGGAGAGAGCTCTTGGCATCATGAACCCAGCCATCGGCATCGCCCTCCTGCTGGCAGGTACTCAGCAAGGGGCAGGGATGACATTCCAGGGACCCTGGCTTCTCCTTCTTCAGAGAAAATTGCTTCTTCCTCAAAGCCTCAGAAAGTGCAGTTGGCTGGGGGATAGAGGGCTCATTTGCCTCCCCAAAACAGCTGGCTACTCATCCAGCTGATCTTCTGATTCCTGGAGTGGCCTTTAGAAATAATTCACTGAGCCCTGACTGCTGGAGTGGCCTTTAGAAATAATTCACTAAGCCCTATTTCATGCTAATGAATGGGAAGCTTCAAGTGGGAGTGCAGAACTCCCCAAGATCACGTGCCATTGCAACTCATAATGGGACCTAAGGTCAAGGAGATTAGGGATTGAGGTCAGGGTCCTGGGGTGGGGTGAAGGTTCTGCTTCCAGGATTCCTGGAGTGGAAAGAGGCACTCAAGGAGCAGCCCCCTGTGCCCTCCCTGGTCATGTCTACTCTCCAGGGATGTGGGTGGGACTCCCCTCATTATCTGCTCTCCACCAATTGAAATGGGCACTGCTGTTACCAGTCTTACAGGTGTCCCGAGGCCAGAAGGTAACCAGCCTAACGGCCTGCCTGGTGAACCAGAACCTTCGTCTGGACTGCCGCCATGAGAATACCACCACTTTGCCCGTCCAGTATGAGTTCAGCCTGACCCGTGAGAAAAAGAAGCATGTGCTCTTTGGCACTATGGGGGTGCCTGAGCATGCATACCGCTCCCGGACCAACCTGACCAGCAATTACAACATCAAGGTTCTCTACTTAGCCAACTTCACCAACAAGGATGAAGGGACCTACACGTGCGAACTCCGCATCTCTGGCCAGCCATCCCCACCCAACTATAGGAATGTCTCTGTGCTCAGAGGTGAGGCAAATCCCCAGTGAGGTCAGATAGACTGGGAGGGCCAGGCTGGGGACCTCCTAGCTGGCTAGGACAGCAGACAGTTCCCTTGACCAGGCCAGAGGGGAGACGGGCCCTGTGGCTCCCTCACTCTCTCCCAACTGCAACCTCGTGCCCTAGGGAACCACTGCTTTCTGTGTGAAGGGGGAAGAGTGAGGGTTGGTTAGAGAGGCACAGCAGTGTGGTAGCTGCCTCTGCCATGATTTGGGCAATCTCTTGGCCTCTCCAATCCATTCCACACCTGTAAAACAGGGATGGCACTGCTTCCTCCGCCCAAAGTTCTCTCGTGATGATGTTTAGTAATATTTTCATAAGGTATGTACACAATGGGAAATACAGCTGGTTCTGTTAGACTAGATTGGCCCAAAAACAGTGCACCCGTGCTTTGGGCCTGGGCCTGCCTCCCTTCACCCCATTCTTTCTCCACAGACAAACTGGTCAAGTGTGAAGGCATAAGCCTGCTGGCGCAGAATACCTCATGGCTGTTGCTGCTCCTGCTCTCGCTCTCCCTCCTCCAGGCCACAGATTTCATTTCCCTGTGACTGGATGGGCCCATGGAGGATACAGAAAGCCTCAAGGCCCAGTGCAGAGATCTTGCTTCTCTGAGTTGTCTCACCCCTCTCCCCAACCCTTCACACATACTGGGGAGAAAAAGAGACCCCACTCCCTATAAAGAACCCCAGTGCTGCATGCAATCATCTACCCACTTCTCCCTCTCTGCACACCACTGGCTGTCTTTTTGTACTCTGTTCCGGAGCTGCTTCTATTTTTAGGGGTTATCCTTCCTTTTCTTTGGGAGTGTGTGACAAGGGAAGCCAGGATAGGGAACCTGATGGAGAGTGAGGATATGTAATGGGGAGTGGAGTGGAGGGTACCAGTCCCTGGGGGATGATCACTGTTGCCGGCCGGGACCAGAAGCCTGGGAGAGACCTGGATGAGGAGGCAGTGGGTGTGTCTGGGCCTAGCTCAGATGTGCTCTGTGCTGAGACCTTCCCAGAAGGCAGGGGCAGCACCTCCAGACCCCAGGGATGAGGGCTCTATGAGCATGTGCGACTTGTCACATGAGGGTGAGAACTGAGGATCTCCAGGAGCATTCTCAGCCACAGCAGAAAAACTCCCTCTGGCCACTACAGAAGTCCCCTAGGGCCTTGGGCCAGGGGCGCTGCCCACTGAAGATGTAGATTCAGTGAGTGGGAAGCAGCCGTACTAATGCAAGGTTGGGGGAGGGGTAGACGGTGAGGGTCCATCAGCTCTCCCCACCTAAGGAAGCTGGAAATGTGAGCCTGCTGTCCTTCACTGCTGCACCACAAGTTGAGAGGGTGACAGGAGGACAGTGCCCCTCCGGCTGTCCCCAGCTCCCCAGAGCTCTGTCCCACAGGCTCAAAATCAAGGGGATACCCAGAACCCTACAGAGTTTGGATCAAGTTTCCAAGGGAGGCTTTTCCTCACCCATCATCCCCAACCCCTGCTGGCTGGGTCCTGAGCCCTCAGACAGCTGCTGCCCTGCAAGTCTATCTCCTCAGAGACCTCTGGGGGCCTGAGGCAGGCCCTGGAGTGATACCCCGGGGTGGCACACTCCTTGGGAGATGGTGTTTCCCAATCCCCAGCCCCCACCCCCAGCGGCTCTGCCTGTCCTGTGACTGTGTGTAGTGCCACCACAGCTACTGGCATCTCATTGAGGAAAAAGAAAACTGCACAATAAAACCAAGCCTCTGGAGTCTATCCTCATGTCCATCTCTGCGACGCTTCTCCATAGTCCCCAGACTGCCTCCTCCCCTGGGCTGGGAGTCTCTGTAGGCAGAAGGCCCAGCGAGA
>RJWM01030651.1:0-23212 GCA_004363535.1 Dasyprocta punctata
CTATATATGTCGTTTTTTTGTTGTTGTTGTTGTAGTTTTTGTTTGTTTTGTTTTTCTTCACTTAAATAAAATTAAAAAAAAAAAAAACAGGGAAGGGAGAAGGCAGGAAGGGAAAGAAGTGTCCATACTCTGAAATGAGATAAATCATACATTAATATTTAAATACCATATTGTTTCGGTAGTGGAAGAAACTGAAAGGGTAAATGAGGACCAAATGTATAACAGTTACTGGGAAATAGGAAGAAAATGTTCGTTATATGATTTTTTTTTTTTTTTTTTGGAACTGGGAATTGAACTCAGGACCTTGCGCTTGCCAGGGAGGGGCTGTGCCACTGAGCTATATCCATGGTGGAAGAAAATATTCAAATGGGAAGAGGAACAAGGGATGGAGGAGGAAAGGAAGACCGGAAATGGAAAAAAGAATAGAAAGAAGAAATGGAAACAAAACTTTTGCAAAACAACAAGGGGAGTAGGGGTTTGAAGGAGGAGAGGGATTTGGGGAGAAAACAAGAATCAAGAAATATCATGAAGAGGTATAAATTTCCTCTAATGAATGTGATCATTATGTATATCTAAATGTACCAATAAATTTAAAATAATAAAAGAATTGAAATGAAAATAAAACTGTGTGACTAGACAACTGAAAGTGAAAACAATATAGGCACTGACTTTACCCTCCAGGAGAGAAGAAAAGCTACGTATTGCCTTCCTCTTTCTACTTCAGAGCAGCCCTCTAGGTTTGCACCATGAATTCTGCTTTTTGCAAGAAGCTTTGGATCCTGAACTTAGTACCTAAAGGTGCTTGCTCCCACAACTTCCTTTCAAATCATGCAAGGAACATATATTTACTTATTGCCACATTTGTGTCTCTTTTTTTGGTTATTAACTGGGGACCATGCAACAGAATACAAAGCAAAATCTGTCTTGTTACAAAGGCTGCTGTTCTCATCATACTCTCTGAGTAAATAGCCATCATTATTGTTATTTTATATTTTAAAGAGAAAAAATGAGAAAAATCAAGAGGCAAACAATTAAAAAATAACGACAAAAGCAAAATGAGATGACGATGACAACAACGAAACATAGTGGTAATACAAGATTTCAAAAAAGAGATGATAAGAATTTAACAACGGTCGTTGCATTGCATATTGTTATGCTGAAAGTAATTGTTCAGGCTACCAGATCCAGGCATGCAATACTCGTCAAAGTATAAAATTTTCCTCTGAGCAGTTTCTTTCCCAGTTTCTATATCTATGATAACTTATGGGTCTTATTTCCTCTCTGTTTTTTACACTAGTGAGACTATTTGGTATTTACACATACGAGCATGATTTATTTCACTTCTGAGTATGGTTTCTGATTGCATCCCTTAACCTAGAAAAGCCTCAAAATTATCATTGTTTGTGGATGAGTAGTATCCCATTGTTAAAAATAACCACATCTTTTTTTATCCACTCTGTGATTGATAGGCATTTGGGTTTTTCCAATGTCTGGTTAATACAAAATGTGATGCTGTAAACATGGGTGCACATAGATTGCTGTGGTATGAGGTTTTTAATTCTTCTGGGAAAATACCCAGCAAGGGAAGAGCTGGATCAAATGGAACCTCTAATCTTAGTTTTTGAGGAATCTCCACACTAATTTCCACAGTGGTTGTACCAGTCTACACTCCCCCAACAATGGAGAATCCCTTTTGCCCCACAGTCCCATCAGCATTTGTTGTTGGTTAATTTCTTAACGTTAACTATTCTTTCCAGAGTGAGATGATATCTCAGTGTTATTTTAATTTGCATTTCTCAAATGACCAAAATGATGTTAGACATTTTTTCAAATATTTACTATTCATATGAATATCTTCCTCTAAGAATTGTGTATTCATCTCAGGTGCCCATTTTTGGATTGTCTTTGAATTTAGGGGGCCTGATTTTTTTTCAATTCTTTATATGTTCTAGATAAAAGTCTTTTGTCTGAATGATAGTTGGCAAAAATCCCCAATCTGTGGGTTTTATTTTACTCTGCTGGTGATTTCTTTCTATGTGTAAAAACATTTTAATAAGACTAGATCCCAGCTGTTGATTCTTTGAAGTACTTCCTGTGCAGTTTGGTTTTTGGTCATGAACTCTCAGCCCAGCCTTCTGTCCTTGAGATTTCAATCTACTTTGTCTTCCAGTAGGTTTAGCATTTCTGTCTTAATAATTAATTGTTAGAGCTATTTTGACTTTAGTTTAGTGCACGTTGATATGCATGGGTCTAGTTTAAGTCGTCAGCATATAGAAAGTGAATTTCTACAATATGACTTAAAAGAGCCTATCTGTCTTTCAGTGAACATGTTTGGCTCCTTTTACAAGGATAATGTGGCTTAAGTGTCTGTAGTTGTGTTCATGTCACCTGTTCTGTTCCATTGATCTTCAGGTCTGTTCTTTTGCCAGTACCATGCTGATTTTATTTACCTTTTTGTAACCTTAAGGATAATAAAACCCAACCGAACAAAACAGAATAAAGTCGATCAAAACAAACCAGTGAAATTTGTACAGAATTTTGAAGCAGGGCAATAGGAAAAGAAAAATGACCACATAGAATATTTTGTTATCTTCACAGTAGTTGTCCATTCCATCAGATATAGCAAAATTAAACCAAAACAAAACAGAATAAATCCAGGCAAAACAGAACTTTGAATAAAGCAAAGCAATTTTCAGAAGAAAACAAAACAATGAGAACAATATTGGACCTCAAAAACAAGATACTAGGAAATCCCTGATATTTGCTATACTGCATACTGTCATCCTCCTAACAGATGCACAGACTCCTGGCCCCAGACCTGCAAAGTCAACCAAACAGTACAAGCATTCAGTTGCTTTTTATACCTCAGTTGCTATCAACTCAGCCTGTCCTCCAAACCAGCCAGTTTCCTATGGGGTGGGACTGCGGGAGTTCTCAATTATCAGAAAACATGATGGTAGGCTCATGGGTGGTGCTATCTGACTTCTCTCTTCCTGGTCCCCACATGGCTTGTGTGGCTTACCAGGAAGGCTGGCTATTTGGCTTCTTGGTGGGCTCCTCCCAGTCTCAGCATGGCTGATTCTCAGGGGGTGCTAAATTTTCTCTTCCTGGGTTCTGCATAGCTTGGGAAGAATACCAGAAAGGCTGGCTATTTGGCTTTTTCATGCTGATTTTATTATAGCAGCTTTGTAGTATAATTTCAAATCTGAGATTGTGATGCCTCCTGCCTTACTTTTTTGCCCAGGATTGCCTTTGTTATTCTCGGACTCTTATGGTTCCATAGGAATTTTAGGATTGTTTTCTCTAGATCTGTGTGGGATGCTTATGCTATTTTGATTGAGATTGCATTTCATCTGTATAACTGTTTTGAAAATATGACCATTTTCAGTATATTGGATCTTCCTACCCAAGAGCACAGAATATCTCTCCATTTTCTAATATCCTCTTCAATCTCCTTTTTCAGAGTACTGTAGTTTTCAATGTAGAGTTCTTTCACATCCTTCGTTAGATTGATTCCTAAATATTTCATTTTTTTGATGTTATTGGGGAGGGTGTAGTTTACCTAATTTCTCTCTCAGTGAGTTTGTTGTTTCTGTACAGGAATGCTATTGACTTTTGAGTTTTGACTTTGTACCCAGTTTGCTGCTGAATTTGCTTATTAGGTCTAGAAACCTATTGGTGGAATTTCTGGGGTTATCTATATAGAATATCATGTCATCTGTGAAAAATGATTTAACTTCTTCCTTTTCTATCTTTATTCCTTTCATTTTTCTCACTTGTCTAAATGCTCTGGCTAATGTAACCAGAACTATTTTGAATAGGAGTGGTGATAGTGGACAAACGTGTGCTATTCCTCATTTTAGAGTGAAAGCTTTTAGTTTTTGACCAGTAAATATCAATTATTGAGATCATGCATTATAGGATCATATAATGCTTTGTGTTATTCAAGCATTATTTGAAACAGTCATTATTTTGATGTAGGCACAAAACTTTCTCAAAATCTCGCTGGTTTCTCTCCAAACTTAGACTTATTATCTGTCTCCGTTTCTATGAGTAGGAAGTCCCACATCCTCTTTCTATGGTGTACTATACCCAATCACACTGGAAAGACCTTCTCATCTTTGCATTATGCACACACTTTAAGCTATCTCATTTTTCCTGTCTCACTTTCTTCCTCCTCTTTATCCAACCCAAACTTTTCTGCCATTAATACATCTTGCCTCTCTTTATCATTCCTCTTCTCTACCTCTGATATCTCCTTTCTTCTCTCCTCCCTGTCCTTCCTCATCAATCCTTTCTCTGGGTTTTTCTTCTTTTAGGACACAAGAAGCACTGTAGAGAAGATCTGTCAATTCTTAGGAAAGAAGTTAAAACCCGAAGAAATAGATTCAATCCTCAAGTATAGCTCCTTTCAATCCATGAAAGAAAACAAGATGTCCAATTACAGTATGGTGTCTGATGTTTATATTACTGAAGGTTTCTCATTTATGAGAAAAGGTAAGAAAAAATGCTCTGGATTCAGAATCTATCAGGGGATATGTAAGGCATTCCTCTTGGTTAGAAAAGAATGTGAAGAGTTAAGGTGCCTGAGATTTTCTCCTTTGTGCTCAGAGTGGAGGCCAATTAAGTTTTAATTCTATTACATTCCCACACAATCTCCTTCAAGGTCACATTCCCAGTGACCTCACCACTTTCAAAAAGGTCCCACTTCTAAAAGTTTCAGCACTTCTCAGTAGAACCAAGGTGCATATCCAAGGCTTTAAACTAGGTTAGGGAATACTTCCACAGCATTGTGATAGATTTTTTTGTTTCATTTTTATTATTTGTGCCTTTTTTATTTTTACTGTCTAGGGTAGTACTGATATAGGAAAAATGATCTCAGACCTCCAAATGATATAGGGGAATGAAACTCCCAACCTACTATATGTCGCAAGTTCATGTTTTCTAAAATCAAAGAATGAATTTTAGGAACAACGGAGGGTAAGAGCAGAATATATTTATTGAGAGTTGCCTGTAACACTACCTGGCATAAAACAGGAATTCTATGACTTTTTTGTAGTAGTTGTTGACCGAACAGATATAAAACACAGTCTATCAATTATTAATTTGTTTTTAAGAACAGTGAACATGTGGTTTTAAGTACATGTGAACATTATCACGTGACTGATTAAAATATTGAATTTGTTAATACCTTGGCACTAAGCCTTTCAGTTAGAACCACAAGACCTAATGAGCTGTGTTCAAAACTTGATGCTATTATTTGTATTATTCACATTCAGAAACTGAGATGCCTACAGAGAAAATCTGTGCATTTCAGTTTAATCTATCGTGTTAACCCAGATGGCAAAATCTTTTGACTTGGTGCTAGCCAGTAAAAACGGCCATGGTGAGAAGGAATAGACTCAAAATGCTTCAAAAGAGTGAGCCAGGCTTGCAGTGAAAGGATATATACAGGATCAGCTGGGAGAGAGCAGGAGAAAGAAAATTGTTTCTATGCAGGCAAAAGTGTGAATGGTAGGCACCCAGGCATGGAAAGGCTATCGGCTCTTAACTGGTCCTTCAGCTATACCAGCTACTTTCTCAGTGTCATGTGGATTCTAGGACTTGATCAATGAGAGGTGCTCAAGTCTTAGGCCCTGCCACTAGATCTGATCTAAGTCTCTATGCTGTGTTTTCCAGGAGTCATGGGGGACTGGAAGAATCACTTCACTGTAGCCCAAGCTGAAGCATTTGATAAGATATATCAGGAGAAGATGGCAGGATATCCTCCAAAGCTATTTCCATGGGAAGAATGTTGAAAATTTCTGCATGTTATATGCATACTGACATTTGTGTTCCTGACCTTGTACTTCTGCATACCTGGCAGGTTGAAGCATAAAATCTATGATTTCATTGTGAAGTCCGGAACTGTCAACCTTTTCATTTTTGATGGTCTTCCTTTTACAAATCACCTGTTTACCCATATTCATTTCATGTTTTCTACACCTTAGAAATTCTTCATAATGTTCAGACGTATACTACATTACAGTGAAAATATAAAAATTACCCTAAATTGTGTCAAATTCTGATTTTATTTATTTATTCATTCATATTTATTTTTGGTACTGGGGGATCAAACTCATGTCCTTTCACTTGCTAGGCAGATGCTGTGCCACTGAGCTATAACCCCCACTCTGTTTTTACTTTAAAGAGAAAAAAAATAGAAATTAGATGAAAACAGGTTTTCAGAATATGCTAATATGAGAGAAACAATATTTAATGCATTGTATATTGTTATCTTCATAATGATATAGGAAAAATGATCCCAGACCTCCAAATGATGTGGGGGAATGAAACTCCCAACCTACTATACATATGGCCAAGTTCATGTTCTCTAAAATCGAAGAATGAATTTTAGGAACAACGGAGGATAAGAGCAAAAGATATTTATTGAGAGAAAGAAAGCTTCTGTCTGAGGGACAGAAGGGGGCCCGAGCGGGTTGCCAAAGACTGTCATTTTTAGGGACTTTTATAGAGTAAAACCATGAGGTTAGATGGGTCCAAGGTGGGGAAAATGGGAACCTGCAAGGTGGGCATAAGTTGGCACATAACTACAGTTAACCAACAAGACTAATTGTTCAGGTAAAATTGATTAAGTCAAGGACAAATGAGGAAAGGAGTCACATAGTAAGCGGGGATGCTTAACAGCAGTGACTCTCCCTGTAGGGCGTTGAGATGCTGACTCCTGACTTCCTCAGGGTGATAGAGAACTATTTGGACTGTGGACCCTTAGGATGTGTTTGTATTTGTTCTGCTTTTTGTCTTGATATCTGGCCCACAGCAGGAGATGCCTGTCTCCTCAGAGGTTACAAGGTATCTGAACTTCTGCACTGGTTCCATTGAGGGCCTAGCCCTGTCTGACTGCCTATAATATTTTTGTCTAACTCAGTTTTCCTATAACAATAGTACTCAGAGTATGAAATATAGGCTTAAAATATTGTCCAAACAATTTTAGCACAAACCTTTCTTTCCAATGAAATAAGAGAACTAACAGTATAACTATCTTTACTATCTTGTATGTTTGTGTGTATATATATTTTTTTTCTTTTCTCTTCCTTCCTTTCCTGTTTCCCTTGTGACAGTGTAAAGCTTTTACAGAAGGCAAAATATCTACAGGCAGCTAAGACTATTCTCTTTCTCTTATCCATCCAGAAATCATTACTATCTGACTTCAAATGTTACAGTTTCTAATCTAGCATTATTTTCTTACTTTGTAATGTTTCATGCTAAATAATAAGCAAATTATGCAAATGATATATAGTGCAATGCATTGATGAACTTACATTTTTATTCACTATTTGGTATTTGGTCTTTATTCATGCTTAGACACGCACACAATTTCAGAATTGCATTGAGACATTAAACATGATTGAGTTCCAACTCTCCTGGGAATGCACTGGGGTTTATCCTTCACTGATTTTCCCCTATTAAAACATGAATGTGGTGGGCATGGTGCAAACAGATGCCAGTTTTCTGAGGTCGTAGTGCTGCAAAATCCAAGAAATTAGAGACACCAATGGGGAAACAGGAGGATTTATTGGGTTTTAGGTGCACACTGGCTCAGCTTGACCTTGAGATGTCCAAAATGGGGGACGAGTGAGCCCTAAAGGTAAGACTCTAGTTTCAAAATGTTTTGCTAAGGAGGTTGGTTTTTAGAAACTGGAGGAGGGAAGGCAGCGAGCAAGACAAGCAATTAAAATCAATTAATTATTTAGCCTCCATGAAGACTGAGCCTTAATAACCTTGAAAGAACAAGATGTCAGCTCTACTGGGTCCCGCGGCTCAGCGTGACCCACCAGAGGACAGCCCAGGCAGCCTCACAGGACACAGAGGTACTCAGCCCAGACCAGTCCAGGACCCCAGAGTTGTTCATCAGTGTTATGGATGACAAACTGGTGGTCAACTTAACGCCAGCTTCAGCTGGTGTTAAGTTAAAGATGTTCCACCTGAAGAAAGTTGCCACCATAAATAGGAACGTGGAGAAGAAGAGCCGGGCGTTGAGGGTTCTTCCAAGAGTTGCTGTTGGAGCCGCTGGTTCTCCTGGAGGTGCTTGTCATGCTGGCTTCTCCAATGTGGATTCGGCCATTATCATCGGAGGAGCTCGGGACCTCATCGGTGACAGTGGCTGTGGTTCATGTTGCAGGAGCCCTGCTCCTCACATTGTGCATTGCTTCCTGGCTCTGGAGGGGAGGCTGTGTGCTGGAGAAGCTGGTCACGCTGGGCTTCCTGACCTGTGCTCAACTGTTCTCCATTGTCGGAGGAACGCGGGACCTCGTCGCTGTTGGGGATGGCTGTGGTGCTCTTCAGGGCAGCCCCGCTTCTTCTTTTGAGCGTGACTTCTCGGCTCCTACATAGAACCCTCAACCCACTACACAGCTCCTTCACCCTGCTGGCATAGACTTTCTGGTTCCACTGCTGACCTGTGGCCTTCCCAGCACAGAACCGTAAATAAACTGGTGTGAGCCCTTATTGGGGGCTCTTAGATTCCCAGTTGGTACTGTGGGAGGCATTGTCATGCATTTGGGTCTCTAGTGGGGCCCTTGCATGATATTGCTGTGGGATCCAGGCCCTTGGCTATCCTGGGTCTTAGTACTGTGGAAGGATTTTCCTGCACTGTCTTGTGTTTAACTTGGGTGATTATTATAAAACAGTATGACAAACTCTGTGTCCTGTATGTAGTTGTTCTCCCTGTAACCCCTGACTACAACAATCAGGGACTGACCAGCACAGCTGCAGGGCCTTGGAGAGCTTGGGCTCCCCCCACCAGAGCGATGAGTGCGCGTGAACCCCATACTTCAGTAGAGTGGCCTGCACCACATTCTAGAGCTCTCAGTGGACCCTGCCCAGCCAGAAGCAAGGCCCCGCCACTGTAGGCCTGGGACTCGCCCAGGCTTGCCTGGTACAGCAGAACCCCTGATCTCCTTGCAGCCAGACTTAGGGTCAGGGCAGCGCCAAACTCCGGGGTACACTCTGCCTAGCTCCCTGGGACCAGGAGGCCTCAGCCCCCACCTAGGAAGGTGGAGGCTCCACCCACACACTCCAGGAGGTTGCCCCCACTTTCTGTGCACAAGACCCAGCTCTACTGGGTCCTGCGGCTCAGCACAACCACCAGGGGAATGCCCAGTCAGCCTCTCATTACACAGAGCCACATAGGCTCTAGAAGAAAATGACAAAAGGAAAGACCAAGAGGCAGTCTCAGTCCCCCAGGCCACTGAGAACAAACCCAAGAGCCACTGAAATGGAAGACACTGGGAGTAACACAAAGAGACTTTCTGAAATGATAGAAAATGCAGTAAAGAAACACCTTGATGAAGCTATAGAGAAATTCAAATCAGAAATATTCTCGCAGCTAAAAAATGAAATGAGAATCATTATTAAAGAAAGCTTGTGTGTATCTAAAGCAAGGTAAAAAAATAGAAGAAATTAAGAAAATGATCAAACTTTGAATGAACAATATAAGACACAAACAGAAGGCATGAAAGAGATGCAAAGGGAAATGCAGGAAATGAAAAATTCCATGGGAAGTTTGAAAAACCACATCAATGAAGCTGAAAGAATCTCAGATCCTGAGGACAGCATGGGAGATCATGGCCATGAAACAAAAGAACTCTTAAAAATAGAAAGGAACCAAGAAACAACAATTCAACAGCTGCAAGACGGGGCCAAGAGAAATAACATAAGATGAATAGGCATAAATGAAAAAGCAGGGGTCAATACTAATGACCTGCAAAGACTATTCACAGAAATAATAGCAGAAAACTTTCCAAACATGGGAAGAGAATCTGAAATACAGGTAACTGAGGCATACAGAACCCCAGTTAACCATAACCAAAATAAATCCTCACCCAGATGTATAATAATAAGGGTGTCAGAAATACAGCACAAGAACAAAATACTAAAAGCTGTCAGAGAAAAGAAACAGATCACCTATGAAGTAAAGCCTATCAGAATCATGGCACATGTCTCAACACATACCTTCAAATCAAGAAGAGCCTGGAGTGAAGTATTTCAAATCCTGAAAGAAAACAACTTTCAACCCAGATTGATGTACCCTGCAAAACTATCCTTAAAAATTGAGGGAGAAATAAGATACTTTCATGACAAAGAAGAACTGAAGAAATTTATGGCCACCAAACCAACACTACAAAGAGTACTGAAACACACTCTAGAAAGAGACAAAGATAGCCACAATCTTAAGAATAACAGCAAAAAGAAACCACTAAGTAGGGCAAATGGTCAAACAGTAAATGTAGAAAACCAACAACAGAAAGATATCATGACAGGTATGAGCCAGTACATATCAGTTTTATCAATCAATGTAAATGGTCTCAACTCACCAATAAAAAGAAACAGACTAGCAGAGTGGGTTAAGAAACAAACCCAACAATATGCTGTGTACAAGAAACACATTTCACTCAAAAGGAAATTCACAAACTGAAAATCAAAGGCTGGAAAACAATACTCCATGAAACAGGAACCCAGAAAAAAGCAGGGGTAGCTATTTTGTTTGCAGACAATGCAAACTTCAAACTGAGAATGATCAATAGAGATAAAGAAGGTCACTACATACGTGTTAGGGAGAAACTTCAAGAGGAAGAGATTACAATCATAAATATATATGCACTGAATATGGGAGCAGTCAAATATGTAAGACAATTCTTAATAGACATGAAAAACCAAATAAACAATAATACAGTTATAACAGGGGACCTTAACACCCCACTGTCACAGAGAGACAGATCAACCAAACAAAAAATCAGCAAAGAAATAACAGAACGGAATCAAACTTGTGAACAAATGGACCTAGTAGATGTGTACCGAGTATTCCACCCATCAACATCAGAATACACATTCTTCTCAGCTGCACATGGGTCACTCTCTAAAATAGATCATATACTGGTCCACAAAACATGCTTAAGTAAATGCAAACAAACTGAAATAATTCCATGTATATTATCTGACCATAGCACAGTAAAATTGGAAATGAATGACAAAAAAACCTACAATAACCGCATAAACACATGGAAATTAAGTAATACTCTTCTAAATACCCAATGGGTCACAAAAGAGGTTAAAGAAGAAACTAAACAATATCTAAAATTGAATGAAAATGCAAATACTTATAACCGGACCTATGGGATACAATGAAAGAAGTCCTCAGAGGGAATTTATAGCACTAAACTCTCATATAAAAAAAACGGAAAGAAAACACATAAACAACCTAATGCTGCACCTCAAACTTCTAGAAAAAGAACAGCGAATCAACTCCAAAGCCCAAAGAAGGGAGGAAATTATTAAGATTAGAGCAGAAATTAATGCAACTGAAACTAAGAAAACAATACAAAGAATTAATGAACCGAAGAGTTGGTTTTTTGAAACAGTAAATAAAATTGATAAACCCCTAGCCAACTTTATCAAGAAGAGGAAAGAAAAAACTCAGAGTCATGCAATAAGAAATGAAAAGGGTGAAATCACTACAGACCCAGAGGAAGTACAGAAGATCATCAACACCTACTTCGAAAACTTTTACTCATATAGATTTGATAAAACAGAAGAAATGGACAGATTCCTAGAAACCTATGAATTACCAAAGCTGAGTCAAGAAGTTATAAAACTGTTGAATAACCCAATTTCAGCTAATGAAATTGAAAATGTAATTAGGACCCTACCAACAAACAAAAGCCCGGGCCCTGATGGATTCACTGCTGAATTCTACAAGAAATTTAGGGAAGGCTTAATGCCAACACTCCTCAAACTCTTCAATGAAATTGAGAGGGAAGCAAGTCTCCCTAACTCATTCCTGGAAACAAGTATTACCCTAATACCAAAACCAGAGAAAGACCCAACCAAAAAAAGAAAATTGGAGACCAATCTCCCTACTGAACATAGATGCAAAAATCCTCAATAAAATACTGGCAAATGGAATATATCAAGTTATCAGGAAGATTATATAACATGATCAAGTGGGATTCATCCCAGGAATGCAGGGATGGTTCAACATATGCAAATCAATAAATGTAATACACCATATCAACAGGGCCAAGGACACGAACCACATGATTATGTCAATAGATGCAGAAAAAGCTTTCCACAAAATCCAACACCCTTTCATGATAAAAACCCTAAAGAAAATCGGAATAGATGGTTTCAACCTCAACCTGATAAAAGTCATATATCATAAACCAACAGCCAACATCTTACTAAATGGACAAAAACTGAAAACTTTCAACCTAAAATCAGAAAAAAGACAAGGATGTCCATTATCACCACTCCTATTCAATATACTTCTGGAAATATTAGCCAGAGCAATTAGACAAGAGAAAGCAATAAAGGGAATAAGGATAGGAAAGGAAGAATTGAAATTATCATTATTTGCAGATGATATGATACTCTATATAGAAGACCCTCCAAAATCCATTAGAAGACTTCTAGAAGTAATATCCAAATTTAATAATGTAGCTGGATACAAGGTGAACACTCAAAAATCAATAGCATTCCTGTACACAAACAACAAATTTACTGAGAGAGGAATAAGGGAAACCACACCCTTCAGTATAACATCCAAAAAAATGAAATACTTAGGAATCAATCTAACAAAAGAAGTAAAAGATCTATATAGTGAAAATTACATTACTGTAAAGAAGGAAATCAAAGAAGATTTCAGAAAATGGAAAGATATTCCCTGTTCATGGATAGGAAGAACAAACATCGTGAAAATGGCCATTCTCCCAAAATTATTATAGAGATTCAAATCAATCCCAATTAAAATACCACTTGCCTACCTCACAGAGCTAGAGAAAGCATTCCTGAAATTCATCTGGAATCAGAAAAGACCTAGAATAGCAAAGGCAATTCGGCACAACAAAGGGAAGGCAGGAGGCATCACAATCCCTGACTGGAAACTACACCGCAAATCTACTGTGATAAAATCAGCATGGTACTGGAATCAAAACAGACCTGAAGATCAATGGAATAGATTAGAAGATACAGCCACGACTACAAACACACTCAGCCACCTCATCTTTGACAAAGGGGCCAAACATGTACATTGGAAGAAAGATAGCCTCTTTAACAAATGGTGCTGGAAAAACTAGCTTTCCATATGCTGTAAACTAAAACTAGATCAATGCCTATAACCATGCACTAAAATAAAGTCAAAATGATCAAGGATCTGAATATTAAAACAGAGACTCTAAACTTACTAGAAGACAGAGTAGGTAAAAACCTCGATGACATAGGAGTAGGCAGAGAGTTCATGAACAAAAATCTGATTGCACGGGAAACACTTCCCAGAATTAACAACTGGGATCTCATCTTACTTAAAAGCTTTTGCATGTCAAAGGAAATCTCCAACAGAGTAAAAAGAAAACCCACGAACTGGGAAAATATCTTAGCCAATTGTCCATGAGACAGAGGACTTCTATCTAAAACATATAAAGAATTAAAAGAAATTAGGCCCCTAAAATTGAAGGACTCAATCCAAAAATGGGCATCTGAGATGAATACATACTTCTCAGAGAAAGAATTACAAATGGAAAATAAATATATGAAAACATGTTCAACATCAATGGTTATTTGGGAAATGCAAATTAAAACAATGCTGAGATTCCATCTCACTCCAGAAAGATTGGCCAAGTTTAAAAATCAAGCAACAACAAATGCTGGAGGGGCTGTGGGGAAAAAGGAACTCTTCGCTACTGTTGGTGGGAGTGTAGACTGGTGCAAACACTGTGGAAGTCAGTGTGGAGATTCCCCAAGAAGCTAGGATTAGAGATCCCATTGAACCCAGCTATCCCTCTTCCGGGCATTTTCCCAGAAGAATTGAAAAAAAAATCATACCACGGTGATATCTGTGCACCCGTGTTTATAGCAACCCAATTTGTAATAGCCAGATCCTGGAAACAACCCAAGTGCCCATCAATCAAAGAATGGATAAAAAAGATGTGGTATTTTTATACAATGGAGTACTACTCAGCTATTAAGAAACATTGCATTGAGACTTTTGTTAGTAAATGGTCATGACTTGAGACCATACTCGTAAGTGAGATAAATCAAACCCATGTGTGTAAATACTGTATTGTCTCCCTAGTGTAAGAAACTGAAAAGTTATATATGATCCAAAATCTATAATAAATACTATGGAAGGGTAAAAAACAACTCAAAGAGCAAAAGTAACTGGGAAGGGAAAAGGGGGAAAGAGGGAAGAGAAAAAAAGATATAAATCTTTATATATGTATATGTAAGATAGCTAAAATGAACACACTGCTGAATGTATTCGTTATTGAGAAAGAACAATTAATACTGATATGATTAGATCAATTTTGCATGTCTATATCTGTTAATGTAAACAACCATTTTAAAGATAATGATACACAATATTGCAATAATTGTCATTTCTATTATCTTGTTTTGTAACCCTGTAATGTCACTGTTGTGCATTTACTCTAGTCGTTTGTTTGTCTGTTTTGTTTTTTTGTCTTTGTTATGTATGTCTTTTTTTCCTGCTTAAATAAAAAAATAAATAAATTTGATTTACATCTCCTAAAAAAAAAAGAGGAAGATGTCATAAACTCTGTTTACAGGACATAGTGCCAATCATTTCTGTACCCGAAAAAGAAGTTATAGCTACAGAGAAGGGGGGTAGGAGCTTGACAGGGATTTCTCCAGTCTAGAAAATCTTGGTTTCTTTTTATTTTGTCACTTTATTTTAAAAACAAAATGGAAACATAAACATGATACAGAATTTCATAAAAGTAGGAAATCAACACTAGTTAATAGATTTCATATTGTTATCTTAGAAGTAGTTCTTCAGGTTACAAGATTTAGGCATGAAAAGTGACCAAACAATCAAATAATGAAAGAACAAACTGTTCTTTTTGATGAGTTATAGAGAATACAAGTATGGTTATCTGTCTTGTATATGTATGCATACAACATGTATGTATGCATACCTATATATATATATAATCTTTTCCCTTCTTCCTTTTCTGCTTATCCCTAAGCCAGTTGTTATTTCCTTTTCAGCAAGTTCTTTCTCTCATTATCACAATAACTAGTGTTAATTTTTGATATGATTTCTCTTTCAGGTTTTTGTTTTTTATTTTACACTAGGGAGACAATATATTTACACATGTGAGTTTGATTTATGTCACTTATGACTGTGGTCTCAAGTTGCATCAATTTTCATAAAAAACCCTCAAATTTATCCTTCTTTGTAGCTGAGTAATACTCCATTGTCTAAAAAATCACATCTTTTTTAGGCATTCCATGGTTGATAGGAACTTGTGTTGTTTCCAAGGTTTTCCTATTACAAATTGTGCTGCTATAAACAAAGGTGCACATATATCACTGTGGCATGATATTTTCAATTTTTCTGGGAAAATACCCAGAAGGGGAATAGCTGGATTCAATGAGACCTTCAATCCTAGATTTTTGAGGAATCTCCACACTGATTTCCCCAGTGGTTGTACCAGTTTACACTCCCACCAATCGTGGAGAATCGTTCATTTTTCCTCACAGTCCTGCCAAGGTTTGTTATTGGTTGATTTCCTGATGGCAGCTATTCATTCTGGAGTGAGATGGACTCTCAACGTTGTTTTAATTTCCATTTCTCGAGTGACCGGTGATATTGAACATTTCTTCACGTGTTTATTTGTTATTTGTATTTCTTCCGCTGAGAAGTGCATGTTCATCTCACATGTCCATTTCTGAAATGGGTTTTTGAATTTAGGAGGCCTGCTGTTTTTCAATTCTTTATATGTTCTAGATATAAGTCCTTTGTCTGAGGGACAGTTGGCTAAAATTCTTTCCCATTCTGTGGGTTTTCTTTTAACTCTGTTGATGATTTCTTTTAAAATGCAAAAACTTTTTTAAAAGATGAGATCCCAGTTCTTGATTCTTTGAGGTACTTCCTGTGTGGTTTGCGTTTTGTTCATGAAGTCTTTGCCTACTCATCTATCTTCAAGACTTCTACCTACTTTGTCTTCCAGTACATTTAGTGTTTCTACTTTAACATTGAGATCTTTGGTCCATTTTGACTTTAGTTTAGTGCGTGGTGATAGACAAGGGTCTAGTTTTAATCTTTGGCATGTGGAAAGCCAATGTTTCCAACACCACTTATTAAAGATGCTATCTTTCTTCCAGTGAACATATTTAGCCCCTTTGTCAAATACAAGGTGATTGAGTGTATTTGTAGTTCTGTTTACATCTTCTAATCTGTTCCATTGATCCTCAAGTCTTTTTTTGACAGTACCATGCTGATTTTATCAGTGTAACTTTGAAGTATAATTTCAAGCCAGGGATTGGGGTGCCTCCTGCCTTGCCTTTGTTGCCCAGGATTGCAATTGTGCCGCAGTCCAGCCAGGCTAGGTCCACAGAGTCCCCGAAGGTGGGCTGAGCATCGGCGCATGGAGAACAGACACACAAACAGCTCAAGGACTGCTTGAATCTGCTTCGTTTATTGCAAGCTCCAACAGAACAATATATACTTTCTTTTTTGGCCAGGGTTGAAAGTTTAGATAAAAGAATGAAATCAACAGGTGTCTCTATGGTTACATGGTTTCTATGGTTACATGATTTGTCAGCTTAGGCAGAAAGTTTTAAATTTAGTTATAGACCTTGAAGTATGTTTTGCTACTAATAAATGCTCCATTGTGGTAACCTAACTAAAAACCTGTGAAACACAAAACCATATTCAACCCTAATTTAGCCTCTCTATCTCCCTGTGATGTTCTTGCAGCTGCAAGGATGTGCTATCTACCCTGTCTCCCTCAAAACGTAGTAGCATATTGGCCTCTTTGTATAGAGGTTCTCAGTCAGCCCCAGAAAGCCGGTTATTATTATTATCATTAAAGGCCCCCAAACTTTTAATATAACTTTAATCTTGGTCTGACTCAATGTCAGACAGTTACACCATTTGTAGAAAACATTTTATAGATTATCCCTTTGTTCTTAGGGAGTTTCTGTACTTTGTTTGCTGACCTTGTGCATGAGAAAAACAGACATTCTTTAAACTGTGTCAGGGCACAAATTAACACAATAGTTCCCAAGAAGCATTAACCCATTCCACAAACCCAATTTCTATGCTGCGACCTTTTCTCAGAAGACACTCTCCGTGTTTGGACCTTGTCAACAGAACACTGGTTTATCTTGTTTCATGCTTGGACCCTGTCAACAGAACATGAGTAGAAAAGGGCACGGCACCATTGCTATTCTAGGTCTCTTCTGTTTCCAAATGAATTTTAGGAATGTTTTCTCTAGATCTCTAAGGTATATTAATGGTATTTTGATTGGGATTGCATTAAATTTGTAGAACAGTTTTGGGGGTATGGCCATTTTCAAAATGTTGTTTCTTGCTAACCAAGAGCAAGGGATGTATTTCCATTTTCTTACATCCTCTTCATACTCCTTTTTAGCAGTACTATAGTTTTCAATGTATAGGTCTTTCACATCCTTTGTTAGATTGATTCTTAAGTAATTCAATTTTTGGATGCTATTGTGAAAGGTCTTATTTTGTTGTTTGTATACAGGAATGCTATTGACTTTTGACTATTGTATTCATATGCAGCTACAGTGGTGAATTTGCTTATTAACTCTAGCACTTTTTGATGGAATTTTTGGGGTCTTCTGAGTAGAGTGTCATGTCAACTGCAAATAGTGATAATTTCACTTCTTCCTTTCATACCCTGATTTGTTTTATTTCCCTTCTCTAAGTGCTCTGGCTAATATTCCTAGAACTACATTGAATAAGCATGGTGATAGTGAACATCCTTATCTTGTTCCTGATTTTAGCGTGAAAGCTTTCAGTTTTTGTCTATTCAGTATAATGTTGGCTGTTGGTTTGTCATAGATGGCTTTTATTAAATCAAGGTAGATATCATCTATTCCAAGTTTCTGTAGGGTTTTTATCATGAACAAGTGTTGAACTTTCCTGAAAGCTTTTTCTACATCTATCGAGATGGTCAAGTGGTTTTTGTTTGGGCTCTGTTGATGTGGTGTATTACATTTATAGATTTGCATATATTAAACCATCTCTGCATTCCTGGGATAAATCCCAGTTGTTCATGATGTATAATCTTGATGGTTTGCTGCATTCTGTTTGTCAGTATTTTATTGAGAATCTTTGCATCAGTGTTCATTAGGGAGATTGGCCTATAGTTCTCCTTTTTGTTTTGGCCTTTCTTTGGTTTTGTTATCAGAGTAGTACTGGCCTCCAGGAATCAGTTAGGAAGGATTGCTTCTTTTTCAGTTGCATTGAAGAATTTGAGGAGTATTGGCATCAAATCTTTTCTAAAGTTCTCATAGAAGTCAGCCGTGAATTCATTATAAGCTGGGCTTTTCTTTGGTGGTAAGTTTTTAATCACATTTTCAATTTCAGTAGGCGATATTGGGTTTTTCAAAATTGTTATATCTTCTTGACTCAGATTTGGTAATTTATATGTTTCTAGGAATCTGTCCATTTCCTCTATATATCCATCCTATGTGAGTAAAGATTTTCAAAGTAGGTATTCACGATCTTCTGAATTTCCACAGGATCTGAAGTAACTTCAACCTTTCATTGTTTATTGCGTGAGTTTAAGTTTTTTCTTTCTTTTTCTTAATAAGGTTGGCTAGAGGTTTATCAATTTTTTTATTCTTTCAAAGAATGAAGTCTGATTCATTAATCATTTGTACTGTTCTCTTAGCCTCAATTGCATTAATTTCTGCTCTAATCTTTATAATTTCCTCTATTGTGTGAACTTTGGGAGTGACTTGCTCTCCTATTTTTAGATGCTTGAGGTGTAGCACTAGCTTGTTTATTTGTGCTCATTCTGTTTTTCTGATGTGGTGATTCATTGCTATATATTTCCGTCTTGGTTATTTTTCACTGGTTACTGAGACAAAACACCTGACACCCAAATTGAAGGAAGGAAAGGTTTATTTATCTTACAGTTTTTGGAGGTTTCAGTCCATAATCAGCTGGCTCCAAGGCAGGGTGGCATGACACTGGGGCAACACTTCAAAGCAGCAGCTGAGCAAAAGCAGCCAGAGTAAAAGGGGCCAGAGCAAGCCTCTTTTTCTTCCTTATACTATACACAGGACACCCCTTACTTCAGGACAGGTGTAGCATTCACAAATCTCCTTGCCTTCCTTTACACAGCATGAGGATATTTACAAAGTAAGAACCCTGGCTCCCTACTGAGTCTCTTAGTTAAACTTCTGAACTTTTCAAATTGACACAATGAACAAGTAACTGCCTGAGCTCTACACCCCAGGATGTAAAGCTGCTGAGTTAATTAAGCTTCTAGACTTCTCATGTTGACACAATGTATAAACCATAACAATTTCCCTCTTAGCACCGGTTTCATTGTGTCTCAAAAGTTTTAGTACTTTGTATCTGCATTTTCATTGACTTTTAGGTATTGTTTAATTTATTCTTTAATTTCATCTGTAACCCATTGGTTGTTCAAGAGGTTGTCATTTAATTTCCATGTGTTTATATAGGTTTTGCAGTTCCTTTTGCCTTTAATTTCCAATTTCAGTGCACTGTGATCAAATCATATGCGTGGGATAATTTCAATCCCTTTGCATTTACTTAAGCTTGTTCTAAGAGCTACTATGTGGTGTATTTTGAAGAATATCCCTTGTGCACCTAAGAAACATGTGTACTCTGACGTGGTTGGTTGGAACACTCTGTAAACATCTACTAAGTCCATTTGTTCACTGGTTTGATACAGTTGTGTTATTTCCTTGCCGACTTTTTGTCTAGCTGATCTATCTCTTTGTGACAATGGGGTATCCTGTTATAATTGTTATTGTATATTTAATTTTTCATGTCTATTCGTATTTGTCTTACATAATTGGGTGCTCTTTTATTTGGTTTCTTATATATTTATGGCTATTAGCTCTTCCTCTTGAATTTTCCTCTAACAAGTATGTAGTAACCTTCTTTACCTCTTTTGAGTATTCTTGGTTTGAAGTTCACATTGTTTACAAACAGAAAAGTTAGCGCTTTTCAGTTTTCAGTTTTCAGCTATTTTCAGTTTTCCTGTCACATGGAATATTATTTTCCATCCTTTGACTTTTAATCTATGAGTTTTCTTTTGAGTCAGGTGTTTTTCTTGTTTACAGCGGATTGTTGGATCCTATTTCTTGATCCATTCTGTCACCCTACTTCTTTTAATTTGTGGATTGAGGCCATTTACATTGATGGATATAACTGACATTTACTGGCTTAACTTTGTCATGTTATTTTCCTGTTGTTGATTTCCTGCTTTTCCCCCTTGTTTAATTGCTTGCCCTGCCTGGTGGTTTCTCTCTGTTGTTGTTCTGGGAATTTGTGTCATTTTTGTCTCTCTCTGGTATGTCTTTCGGTATTCTTTCTAGCGTTGGTTTGTCAAATGTGAATATCTTCAGTTGTTCTTTGTCAGGGAAGTATCTTATCTCTCCATCAATTTTGGAGAAAGTTTTTCAGGGTACATCAATCTGGGTTGAAAATTGTTTTCTTTCAGGGCTTGAAATACTTCACTCAACACTCGTCTGGACTTGAGGCTCTGTGCCAAAAAGGCAGCCATGATTCTAATGGGCTTTTCTTGATAGGTGAGTTGTGTCTTTTCCCTAACAGATTTTAGCAATCTTTTTTTATTCTGAATTTCTGAGATCTGAATTATTTTATGTCTGGATGTAGATTTACTTTAGTTATGACTGTTAGGCATTCTATGTGCCTCATTTCTTTGCATATCTAATTCTTTCCCCATGTTTGGTAAATTTTATGCCTTTATCTCTGTGAATAGCTTTTTCATGTCATTGGCATTGACTCCTGCATTTTTATTTATGCCTATCAGTCATAAATATATTTATATTGCTTCTCTTTGCATCACCATGCAGTTATTGAGTTGTTATTTCATGCTCCCTTGTGATTTTTTAATTTCTTATTTAAGAGTAAAAAGACACAGAAAAGAAAAACAAAAAGCAAAAGAGACAAACAGACAAACAAACAACACCAATAAATCCAATACAAAAGCAGTGTAGGTTCACAAAACAGCATGATAGGAATTTGACAAAAGTTGTAATAGTGTATATCATTATCTTCAAGAGGATTGTTTAGATGAACAGACATAGACAAATTGATCTAATCACATGAGTGTTAACTGTTCTCTTCCAATAGCTAATACAGTTAGTAGTATATTCCTTTCACTATCAAGTTTTTTTTTACCTTTTCCCTTGCTTCTTTCATCCTTTCCCCAATCCCAATTACTTTTCTTCTTTGAGCTATTTCTTACCTTTACACAATATTTATTGTAGATTTTGGATCATATATACTATTTCACTTTCTTACACTAGGTAGAAACATGGTATTTACACATGTGAGTTTGATTTATTTCACTTTTGAGTATAGTCTCCAGTCGTGTGGAGTTTCCTATAAAAGTCTCAATGCAATCTTTCGTAAGAGCTGCACAGCATTCCATTGTATAAAAATACCACATTTCTTTTATCCGGTCTTTGATTGATGGGTACTTGGGTTGTTTCCAAGATTTGGCTATTACAAATTCTGTTGCTATAAACTTAGGTGCACATATATCACTATGGTGTGTTGCTTTCAATTCTTTTGGGAAAATGCCCAGAAGCGGGATAGCTGGGTCAAATGGAATCTCTATTCCTAGCTTCTTGAGGAATCTCCACACTGATTTCCACAGTGGTTGCACCAGCCTACACTCACACCCACAGTGGAGAAGAGTTCCTTTTTCCCCACAGCCCCTCCAGCATTTGTTTTCGGTTCATTTCTCAAACTTGGCCATTCCTTCTGGGGTGCGATGGAATCTCAGTGTTGTTTTAAATTGCATTTCCCAAATGACTATTGTGTTGAACATTTTTTCATATATTTATTTGACATTTGCATTTCTTCACCTGAGACGTGTGCATTCATCTCAGATGCCCATTTTTAGATTTAGTTCTTGAATTTTGGGGGCCTGATTTTTTAAATTCTTTATATGTTTTACATAGAAATCCTCTGTCTGAGGGACAGCAGGCTATGATATTTTCCCGATTTGTGGGTTTACTTTTCACTCTGTTGGAAATTTCCTTTGACATGCAAAAAATTTTTATTAAGTTGAGATCCCAATTGTTGATGCGGGGAAGCATTCCCCATGCAGTTTGATTTTTGTTCATGAACACTTTGCCTGTGCTTATGTCATCAAATTTTTACCTACTTTGTCTTCCAGCAGATTTAGTGTCTCTCTGTTAATAACCTGTTCTTTGATCCATTTTGACTTTAGTTAGTGCATGGTGATACACATAGATCTAGTTTAAGTTTATGACATATGGAAAGCCAGTTTTTCCAGCACCACTTACTAAAGAGGCCATCTGTCTTCTAGTGAACATGTTTGGCCCCTTTGTCAAAGATGAGGTGGCTCAATGTGTTCGTACTTGTGGCTATATCTTCTAATTTATTCCATTGATGTTCTAGTCTGTTTTGATTCCAGTACCATGCTGATTTTATCACAGTAGCTTTGTTATATACTTTCAAATCAGGGATTGTGATGCCTCCTGCCTTACCTTTGCTGCCCAGAATTGTGTTTGGTATTCTAGGTCTCTTCTGGTTCCAGCTGAATTTCAGGGATGATTGCTCTATCTCTGTGAGGTATGCAAGTGGTATTTTGATTGGGATTACATTGAATCTGTATAATAATTTTGGGAGAATGGCCATTTTCACAATGTCTGTTCTTCCTATCCATGAACTGGGAATATCTTTCTATTTTCTGAAATCCTCTTTAATTACCTTTTTCAGAGTAATTTAATTTTCACTATATAGATGTTTTACTTCCTTTGTTAGATTGATTCCTAAGTATTTCATTTTTTTGGATGCTATAGGGAAGGGTGTGGTTACCCTTGTTTTTCGCTCAGTGACTTTTTTCATTGTGTACAAGAATGGTAATGTATATGTAAGATAACTAAAAAGAACACTGCTCAATGTATTCGTTATTGAGAGGGAACAATTAATACTCATATGATTGGATCAATCTTGCATGTCTATATCTGTTAATGTAAGAAACCATTTTAAAGATAACGATGCGCAAATTGCAACCATTGTCAAGCTTCTATCTTCCAGTTTTGTAAACCTGCAATGTTGTATATTTACGCTAGTTGTTTGCTTATCTCCTTTGCTTGTTGTTTTTACTATATATGTCGTTTTTTT
>RJWM01030652.1:0-23220 GCA_004363535.1 Dasyprocta punctata
GAACCAAAAAGATGTAAACTGTGTCTTACAGGAAAGGACAGGAAAGCAAAACGTTAGTGCTATCGGTGTAAGCCATACTCGTATATGGAACATGCAGTTTTCACGTGTGAAGCCTGCCCTGGGTGTGACAGTTGAAACACAGATTATTTCTGTGGTAGACTTCTGCTTGTATTTACATTGTAGTTCACATAGGTTTTTACTTCTGATGTTATCTTTTAGGTTTTGTAAGCAGGTAAACAGCTGATGTGAAAATGTGAATGTCTATTCTAAGCACTCATTATTACATACTTGATGTTTTATTTTATTTTACTGACATCTTATTTTCCTGATAGTGCACACTGTACAATATAGTAGGAAGTTTCTGACAAAACAGGAAGACAAGGGAGGTGACAAGACTGGCCTCCACATAGGAAAGGAAAGCTAGCACATATGCTTTCTGTCAGTGTAAGTGAAATGTGTCCATGGAACAGGCAGTTGTCATGTGTAAAGACAGCCTTGGGTATGACAACTGAAGCAAAAATTATTTCTGTTGTAGAGTTCTATTAGTATTTCCATCGTAGTTCATATAAGAATGTATTTCTGATGTTATTTTTTAGATTTTGTAAGCAAGTACACAGCTGATGTGAAAATGTTGATGTTTATTCTAAACACCAATACGTACTAAGAATTTAATACTTTATTTTACCTAAGTTTTATGTTCCTATTAACTACACATTGTAGAATAAGAGCTTCCTGACAAAACAGCAAGACCAGCAAGATGTCAAGCATGTCCTAGAAAAAGGGCAGGAAAGCAAAACATATGTGATATCAGTGTAAGTGATACATGTGTATGCAACGTGCTGTTGTCATGTGTGAAGACTATCTTAGGTGTGATAAGTGAGTAAAGATTATTTTTTTTGTAGCGTTCTATCGGTATTTTTATTGTAGTTCATATAGGAATTTATTCCTGTTGTGTTTTTAGAGTCTGAATGCCAAAAAAGTTGATGTTGAAAATTTTGAAGGTTTTTTATAAACAATAAATATCAAAAACTCAACACTTCATTTTTGGATACTTTTTCCTGTTAAGTACTCATTGCTTAATTTAATAAAACTCACAAAATTAAAATTAATAATTCATCAATAGAAATATTCTAAAGAATGAACAAGGATATTATACACCCACAATAATGTACCTTTATGACAAAATTGGAGTTATACCCTGTGGGCTACTGGAAACGGCACCAAAACATTAACCTGGAAATATTTCCCAAATGATACCAGAAAAGTCCTGCCCACCCCAACTGGTCCAGCACAGCTATAAAGAAGATCTCTTCTGAGTCACACACTTACCCAGCAGGGTAGGCAACTAAACCTGATCGGGGGTCACAGGCAAGTCCTCTTCCTCCAGAGACTGTTATTCCCAGCACCTTCTCCAAGGTTACCTGTCAAAGCAAGGCAGAGAAATGACATGTTATAGACAGAGTAGATTTGGGGAGGGAGTGCCATAGGTAGCTAGCCTTTTGTCTGATACTTTTATTATCAGGAGAACAAGAGCCTTCTCTAGCTGTTCTGCCCACTGGCCTCTTCATCACATAGAAAAATGCCAGTGTGCATCATCTGCATTCAGTGGGGCTCAGCTTGCTGGTACCAACTGGTTAAAGCACATCTCATAGCCTAGAGAGCAAGCATTTCTCCAATTCAGGAAGCCACCATTTATAGCTGCGGTTTTGGGACTCCAGGTCTACGAGCCTTAGGGAAGGTTAATGATCCTTGTGCCTTGGCAGGCATGAAGGAGGGGCTACTGGGATCTACTAAGAGCCAAAAGAATGCTAAGTATCAATTAGGTGACTCACAGTACCCCTGACATTTGCATTCCATCATGTTCTTCCCCTCATCAGAGGACTCCACCTCCCAAATGTCTGCCAGTTTATATAGACTTTGCGCCTAGAAGGCAGAAGCATGGCTTAATAGTGTGTTTTGCAAAGCACAGATGCTCATAGTACGCTAATTATTATTATTAAGTTGCAACTCCCACAGAGATGAAAGGGAAACATTTGTAAAGTGCTCATAGATCCTGAAAGGACATGGCCACAGGAGACAGGACATTTAGCACTCATCATCTGTACTGCAGCCCCTAGGACCCACGCTGGGCTAACTTCAGTTCATGGTCCTTCTGCTACATGATGCAACATGAGATTCAGATTGCACTGTGATCTCCTGCTTGTCACTCCATTTCATGCTCTGTTACACAATGTTTTGCTGGTCACTCTAGGTCCAGTTTCATCCCGTACTGTCTGCACTTCTTCCACCAACCTCCTCAAGGACGCCCTGGTTTCCCGGGACTCAGAGAGAGGAGCTTCTGAATGCAGAAGGGCCATGGACTCTGTACTCTGCTATAAAACCCTGACCCTGAGGAGTCTTGGAGGTCCTAGAAGGGCAACATGAGCAAGAAAAACTTAAGGGGTAGTCATACTTGTGGCAGAGTAGAATTTCCTAATCCAAGCTAGTTTCCACACAGGAGAAGCCCAGAATCAATTAGGATAGTTTTAGGATCTCTCTTCTCTTGGGAGAATTAAAGTACTCTTAGCCTGTTTAAATTCTTATCTCCAAGGATCATTTTAGCTTGAAGTAGGTTGGAAATAAGTATCCCATGATGGCCCTGAGTCTCCCAGAATGATACAGTTAAGTTATTCCCTAGAGACATCCCCAAGAGTCTTCTACACTTCTTGCGGGATGTAGTCTAGGAATTCCAATATGTGTCTACTCATTGACAGAGGTGGTTCACTTACAAGGCACCAATCCACAGCCACCTGGAAAGCACCAAATTTGTCAAGTATCCTTGCTGGCACTAAAGTTAATGAGGAAATAAACTAACTTTAGCCTATCTTTAGCCTATTAATTCATTTCCCCCTCAGTAATGAGGATCAAACCCAGGGCCACACATGTGCTAAGCAAGTGCTCCTCCAATGAGCTATATCCTCAGCCCTTTTTTGTTTTTATTTTGAGAGATTCTTGCTAAGTTTTCCATGCTGGCCTCGAACTTGTGACCCTCCTTCCTCAGTCTCCCAAGTAGCAGGGATTATAGGCATGCACCATTGCAGCCAGCTCCTAGACATTCTTGATAGTTTGTCTTACCTTAGGCCTCTTTTGATTCTTTTCTTAGCTTAATGATTCCCTGGCACAGTAACCTGGGGCTGATTTAAGAGCACAAAATCATTTTGGAGGAGTCTAGGGATACTCATCTTGGCAATGGGACTTTAATTACCGCAGAGGGAAGGGAACTCTGGAATTTCTGCTGCCTACTGCAGAGGACAGAGAAGAACTTGAGGCCAGCCTGACCCACAAAGGTGGCAGGGGTCACAAAATCAAGTGCAGTGAGTAACAAGCCACACAACTATTCTCTTCAGACTAATCTGATTTAAGTCAAAGCCCTTGAGTTCAAATTTGCATCAATCCTTTCCCTCCCTATGCTTCAGTGCTAGCCCCAAAGGATCAGACCAAGGCTGCTAATTCTCAACTGCGCTTACTTTTGATAGCAATTTGGGTAGCTGTTTAGAAATAGCTGATCCAGTCTGTAGAGAACTGATCCCAAAACCAGCTTGCACTTTTCAACAGCAAGCTAAAGAAGAAAGAAGACATGGGTTACTCAGACCCTGAAGACCCTGAAAACCCTGAAGGGTTGATCAAAATTTTATACTATAAACTATGGTAAGAAATTGTCTTGGTTATTTTTCTTTTGTTGTTGAGATAAAATACCCAACACCCAAAGTTAAGGAAGGAAAGGTTTATTTAGCTCAGTTTGTGGATGTTTCAGTCCATACTCAGCTGGCTCCAAGGCAAGGTGGCATGGTGAGGGGGTAACAGTTCAAGGCTGCAGAAGACAGCAAAGCAACAAGAGCAAAAAAATGGGAAGAGCAAGCCTCTTTTCCTCCTTTATATTGTAAGCAGCCTCCAACCCCTAGGGCGGTATAGCACTCACATCATCTCCCTGCCCTCCTCTTGGACAGGCTCAGGATGCTTACAAAGTAAGGACCCTGGCACCCTGGTGAAACACTTAGTTAAATCCTTTCTAAGCTACTCAAGTTGACACAATGAAAACATCCTAGAGTGGTAAGGGCATGTCCTCTGCACCCCAAGATGTAGAATTATTGAGTTACTTAGTTAAGCTTCTAGACTTCTCAAATTGACACAATGTATCAACCACTGCAGAACTATACTTTGCATCACAATCTAGTGTATTCATACATTATGTGTATGTGCATGATACTGAAATTAGTTTCACAGAACAACACTTTATTGTATGTGATATAGTCTAGTATATCCCATTTCATTAAAAGTAATTCTGGTCATGGCTTTATCAACTTCATGACATGCAAACTGGCTACAAGATCTATTTTGGGAGACTATTTCTGTGCCACACTCTCTGCTAGACTTCAGTGACAGGGTCTGGTCACAGATGCCTTTGTATTTTTTGGTCACTTTCCTCCTGGAACTCTGCACAGCAGAACACACTTCCAGACCCCACAGACAGGATCCTGTTTGGGTTCCAAACCTAACTTATTTTCAAAGGATTAACGGTTGGGGCTTTTCCTGACTTTCTGAAATAGCTACCCAAGGAGAGAAAAAAAGAGTTTCCTTTGGCTCTGTGGAAGGGGAGGTGCAGGGAAAAACATTCAGGGGCATCAGCTGGTTTTTATTTTATGTTCTTAAGTCAAGCCAGTTTCCTGTTTGCATGGAGTTCTGGGGCAGAGCTCTACTTTCAAAGGACATAAGAGTTCAGAGCTCCTGAGAGGCCTCTAGCATTTATGCTGATTTTGCAAGACTCCAACACAATGGACTTTATAAACTGACTCCCTCTCTGATAATCTTTTCCTTCCCCTCTTTTTGTAAGAAGGTAGTAAAGCTTCTACCTGCCCCAGGACATGGAGACAAACCTGGACATCCCCTTAAAACCCTGCAGGCTAAATGTACCCAGGTTCCATCGGCAGCTTGCAGGAGTCAGCTTGTGCCAGTTCAGGAACAGATTGTGCACCAGAGTTCCGACATTGTACCAGTGACAGCACACGGTAGCCTTGAAATAGCCAGGGTGCAGACCTCACATCATGAAAGCAGCACAGGCCTTTCCTCCCTACTCAGAGATCTGGTGCACCATGGCGCTGCAGACACTATCATCTCTCACGTGGCCTGTAACTGTACTGTAAGTGTTCTCTCTGCTTCAGGCCTTGTCCCCTACTGTCCTTTCCAACATGGCAGGTCACAGTGTATCTCTTCAAATATAAATGAGATAATGTCATTACTCTGCTCAAAACTGTCCAATGGTTTTAAATCTCCCTTAAGTTAAAATTCACATATCTGACCCAGATTTACAAGACCCTGTATCATCTAGCCTCTGACTACCTCTTTGACCTTATTTTCTTATTCTACACCTCACTCATTCCACCTCAGCCATCGTAGCAACCTCCAGGACCTTAAACAGACTCTTGTCCTTTCCATATGCTGTTCTTTGAAATAAACAGTTCTTCCCTCAGCTACTCACATAGCTTATACTCATACTCAAAGATCTTCTCCTTGCAGAGAGCTCTCTAGCCTTACTGTAATCATTCTAATCTGACTTACCCAGTTTTACTTTATTCTGTTTATTTATTTATTTTTTTGAGTCAGGGTCTTTCTATATACCATAGGTTGGCCTCAAACGTCCAGCAATCCCCCTGCTTCAGCGTTCCAAGTGTGGCAACACAGATGTGCACCACCATACCCAGCTGTACCCAGCTTCACAGTACATAAAGGCAGTAGTGATACTGATCTTATCTCTGTCCAGGTGCTTACTGTCTGTCCTCCCTATCAAATGGGAGTGCCTTGAGGACAGAACCAAGGTAACTATCCCTCACTGATATACCACCAGCACTTGGTACAGTCTGGCATACATGGGGCACTTGATACAAAGTGATGAATATACGAATACCTAGGAGAGGCTTCAGGAATAGTGGAAGATCAGACATATACAGTAAAGCCCAGGACAATGTGGGTATTTCAGGCCGATGGAGCCGTACTCCAGAAGGTATCTAAGATGGTTATGGCAGAATGGTCACATTCAGCTGAAGACAAACAAAAAGGGAGCCTAAAAATACAGGCAATGTTTTCTTTCTTAAGCTTGTGGTAGGTTCACAACTATTTACTCTATTATTCCATATGTCTTAAATATTCCATAATCTTTTAGTATATGTGCTGCTGAAGCAAGCACAATATTGCACAGTGAATGTTAGAAAGGAAAGATATGGTCAAGGGCGTGGCATAGGGCTGAGGACATTAGGAGGACCATCCTATAACTCACGTCCCTGGATTTCTATCTTCAAGTGTTTTGCTGCCACCAACTTGACTCACCAATGTAGGGGAAAGAGTCCAAAGAACTGAAGAAGAAAACGTCATTTTATTTAATGTTACATTATTTATGTAATGCTCTGATGTGGCACTTTTTTTTAAGGATAGGTGATAGAAAAGGGCCTGGCACATGGAAATTATGTGCTCTACTACTGAGCTACACCCTCAGCCCTTTATGAATTTTTTTTCTTAACTTCTGAGACAGGGTCTCACTCTGTTAGGAGGACATTAACAATGGTTAATATAATGTATATTGTTATCTTCAAAGTAGTTGCTCAGATTACAAGATATGGGCATGAAAAAATTATCAAACTATGAAAGCACAAACCATTCTTTTTGATGAACTAACAGAGATTAGTAATGTAATTATCTATCTTGTATATATACATATATAAATATAATGCTTTCCTTCTTTCTTTTCTCCTTTACCCCATCCCAGTTGTTCTTTCCTTTGGAGTGGTTTCTTCCCCTTTCACTTTCTACTGTACATCTTGATGTGTCACTTTTAAGAAGCACTAGGTATAGCTCTTTTCCTGGCTGCTAAGCATTGAAGCAGAGATGAAATGGGCTCCTCGGCCTGGGCCCCTGAGACTGATGGTGAGCAGAACCCTGTGCTGGTTCACACCGGTTATGTAGCATGAGGAAGAAACAAACTATCAGCTAGGCCAGGGAGATTTTGAAGTGGTTTGTTACCAAGCATGAGCTAGCCCAGTTTTTTTAACTTTTGGAGCTTAGGATCTTCTTACAATCTTAGAAATGATAAAAGAGTTTTTGTTTATGCAAGAACTTATGATACACTGTATTTATCAATATTTACTATATTTGAAATAACAATGGAATTTTTTTTTCAGTACTGAGGACTGAATGTAGGGGATGTACCCCAAGCTACATCACCAGTCCTTTTTATTTTTGAGACAGGGTCTCATTAAGTCATTAAAATGCCCAGGCTGGGCTCAAACTTGTGATCTTCTTGCCCCAACCTTCCAGATGCTAGGATTATAGGTGTGTACCACCATGTCTGATTTACAATGGAAATATTTTTAAGTATTTATTTGTTTTATTTAAAAGTAACAGCCAAGTGTGGTGTATGCCTGTAATCCCAGCACTTGGGAGGCTGAGGCAGGAAAATTATCATGAGTTTGAGGCTAGCCTGGGCTACATAGTGAATTCAAAGCCAGCCTAAACTACATAGTGAGCCCATCTCAAGAAACCAAAAAAGCAAAGAAATAAAAGTAAACCCATTACTCAATAACATTTTTATTAAAGGTAAATATCTTTCAAAAAAAAAAAACACAGTAAGAAGAGTGGCAGTACTGTTTGTCATTTTTGTCAGATTTTTTAATGCCTGGCTTAATAGAAGAGATAGATTTTCATATTTGCATCTGCACTCAATCTGGAGTGATGTTATTCTATTTGAAATACATGAAGTCTGGCCTCATTTGGATATAGAGTTGGTAAAGGGAAGATGTCATGCCCCCCCCAGTAAAAGAGTTTTGGGGACCCCAGAGGTTCTTGGACCACACTCTGAGATAACCTAGCCGCTCCTGAACACTACAGCACGTTTCTACGTAATGAAGCAAGCCTTTCACTAGTGCAAGAGATCTGGCCTCAAGCAGCATTGAGGAAACTAAGGGTGGGGAGGTCCTGCGTGAAAATAGCTGTCCCATAACTCTAAGATGTGGCCCAAAATTCTGATCAAAACTTCACCTCCAAATTCTCAAGACTCAAATGTCAATGACGCAAAGGCCAAGAGATACCCTGCCCAGGCAACTGCTTATGGCCAGTGACTTACGACATTACTGCCTCAGGTATCTCCACAGCTCTAAAACATTATTTCATGCAAAGTAAAAACTCAGAAGAGGGCACCCACTTTGTTCTCTGCTGGGATCTCCCCCACATCCACAGTACAGCTGGGAAGCAGAGAGGACACCCACATGGTGACCGGAGTGCTGAGATGGAGGAAAGTCTATACCAACCTGAAACAGGTGTCATTTTGTCCCCAGCGGGAGGCTATCAGAGGACAAGATTACTGCAGGTACCCTGCCAGAGAGGACTTACATGATCATCCCTCCCAGGATTAACCAGCCAGGCAGTACAGTACTCTCCAGAGAGAAAGGATGCAGGCAAAATTTCCCCTAACCTAATGAGATAAAGGGATAACTTCACAATAGCTTAGTCTCAAGAGAGAAGGAAAATAAAGCCAAGTGTTTAAGTGCTCTTCTGGCTCTCATCAAAGTAGATGGAAAAAACAGGTGGCTCCGAGGCAATAGGACAACTCATTCATTCGAGATAGAATAGTGTTTCCCAACCTTCAGACTGCAATCTATTAGTGAGACTTGGACTCCATTTAGTTGGTAATGAATAAACAGAACAAAAAGGAGATAGCATAGTGTGCAGTAAGGGTAAGTACTGATGATTAAACTTTTGCTCATGGGTATATGTGTGTGCAGGTCACAATGTAAAATGTACTTCTTAACATGGGCGGTTCTCAAGTTTGTGAATGCTCTGGGAGACCCTCCCCACCCTCAAAATCTGTTAGGAAAGATAAATAATTTACTACACAGCAATCCAACATGGGATAGAGGTCACAAGAAAGATATAAAGTGCTCAGAGACAAGAAAGACGGATGATTTCTCAACAGAATCAGAGAAGGAAAATAAGAATGCTTGGGCCCCACAGTATTCACATCTTTCTCTCTCTCTCTCTCTCTCTCTCTCTCTCTCCCTCTCTCTCCCTCTCTCTCCCTCTCTCTCTCTCTCTCCACTGAGTTACATCTCCAGTCCTTTCTAAAACAAATTTTAAACCGAGTATGGTGGTTCCTGCTTTTAATCACAGCACTCAGGAGGCTGAGGCAGGAGGATCATTCGAGACCAGCCTGGGCTACAAAGTGAGTTCAGGGCCAGCCTGAACTGCATAGTGAGACCCTGTCTCAAAAAATATGGCCAGGGATTTAGCTCAGTGGTGTAAGCGCCTGCCTGGCAAGCGTAAGGTTGAGTTCAATCCCTGGTACAAAAAATAAAAATAAATTTAAAAAAATAAAACAAATTTTATTTTAAGCCAGGATCTTGCTAAATCACTGGGTTGCCCAGGCTGGGCTTGAACTTGCACTCCTCCTGCCTCAGTCTCCCAGAGGGCTGGGATTACATGCAGGCACCACCACAACTGGATTAGAACAGGATTTTGACAGGCAGAAATATAGACAGAAGGAATCATCCGTAGAGGAAGCTGTATGAAAAAATGTTCAGAGACAGGTAACAACTGAGCCGGTGAGGAACGGTTAGAGCAAAGAGTATACAGGAGAATACTAAATTAGGAGAGAAAATACAACTGGACTAGCAGGGTCCTGAATACCAGACTCAGCAGGATAATCTGTGGGGTCAGACAAGCCATGGAAGTATCCCTGGCGGATGCATGTGAAATGTACACAAGCAGTGAGATCAGTTAGGTAGTTATTCCAGTAGTTCAAGAAAGAAGTAATAAAAACCTAGGCCAGCATGAAGTTGGTGGAATGGAGGTGGTGTGATGCACTCAAACAAAGCAAACAGAATGGCAAGACGCCCACTGTACAACTGTGTTAGAAAAAGAGGACTCAAACAGTGAACTTCTGAGATAGTGAACAAGGCAGTTCCATGATCAGAAAAAAGATGCTAGTCTCATCGAAGGAGATGGGAGCAGATGTTTCAGACACACTGAAACTGAGGCTCTATGAACATATTTAGGAGGAACTACAGAACACTCAATTGAGCAACTTAAAATTAATGCTTGGAGAGATGTCAGGACTAGAAATAGATATTTGGAAATTATTCACATAGAAGTGAAAACCACCATCGGGAGTCCAAGGAGACAGGAAAACAGAGGGGAGGGAGAGGAGAGAGACTACGGTAACCTTTGGGAAAGCCTATTTTTACAGTATGGAGAAGTTGAGATATCAGGCAGTTAGAGAGGGGAGAGGAGTCCCAGGAACCAGGAAGAACACAGCTCCTAGAAGGAAGGAGGAGTCAGAGTGAGTGCTGAAAGAGTGAAGGAAGCAAGTGTGCTGCTGCATGCCTGTGATCCCAGCACTCTGGGAGGCTGAAGCAGGAGGATAGCAAATTTGAGCCTAAAGTAGGGCAACTTAGCAAGGTAATAAAAAATGAGGAGGTGGCTCAGTGCAAAGGCCCTGGGTGCAATCCCCAGTACCTTAAAAAAATAAAACAAAACAAAATAAAATGAGGCAAGCACTCTCCAGAGCCCAGAGCCATCTGTCACACAGGTGGTACAGCATAGGGTCCCACATAGTCCCAGAGCCTTCTAAATTTTTCAAATTGTGTTCGTCCCTACCCCACTGTGTGTGAGCGCACATGCGCATGTGTGTGTGTGTGTGTGTGTGTGTGTGTGTGTGTGTCCTTGCTTTTAACTGTCCATGAGCTAGATTGTTTGGACCCTCGACATAAAGTGTTAAGACTTTCCCTTTCTTAGAGTGAGGGACTATTAAGATTCTGCCCATGGCAAAAGCAGGACTGCCCCTCCAGACATAGAGAACTAAGAGGGCAGAGTCACAAAAGGCCAGAATCACCTAGGAATTGGCTGACCTCAAACTGGTAAGGAAGCCCCAGCAACTGCGAGGACACTGATCTCTGTTTTTGTTGCCATGTTGTGCTGCTACCAGTTTCCTTCTTCCCCATTCCCCTCCCCCTACTTCTCAATCCCACTCAATACAAGTTATAAATACCTGGGTTGTAAGGCACTCCAGCCAAAGCAAGGCTTGCTATTTCTATAAACAAGCATGCTAGAGACCTGTCTAAGGCAGAGCACTCCCTGCCTCACATTCCCTTCCCTCAGGTTAAGAATAACTATGTTTGTCTCTTGCCTACATAATACACTCTAATCTCACAAAGCAGATTTTCCACCAGATTCCAAAAACTGCCACTTACACCAAAGCCACAGAAGCAGCCCAGGGCCAGCAGCTTTGTGGAGATAGGGACCCAGTGAGGCAGTGAGGCAGGGACCCAATCACTGAAGCTGCAGAGGGAGGGGCACACAGCTTCCTCACTTCAACTCCTTCAGAACCCAAAGTGCCATCTGGTCAGAGGTAGGCAAGGCCACATGTCACTTCAAGACAGGCAAACACACTGTGTCTCTCAGTCTTGGGCTCTGCGCAGTTCGGCTGATTTACTGTTCTGTCTATACTACCAAGGCTCCCATAAACCAGTGACTTCCAATATGGCAGAAAAAAGCAGGCTGTCCTGCTTAACGGATCAGAATTTGCTGGAGTGGAGCCAGTTCTCCTGTGCTGAGATTAAAATAGCTGCAGCTTTAAAGGAAGGTAAATCTGCCACTGCTTGGGAGGAGGAGACCTTAAGAAAGCCTCCAGCCAAACTCCTAGAGACCATGAAACCAGAACAAAAGTTCCCAGATCTGCCCTACCAACAGAATTACTCAGAGGACTGTTTTTTCCCAGATAACAGCCCCACTCCATTTCCACATCCCCTTTCCCTGTCCTGCAAGACTCTGACAGAGAGCAAGGTTTAAGGATATGTATATCAAGACATCTCTGAAATCTAGCAAAGTGGCACACAACTGTAGTTCCAAGTACTTGGGAGGCTGAGGAAAGAGGATTGCTTGAGGCCAGGAGTTGAAGGCCAGCCTGGGCAACATGGCCAGACCTTGTGCCAACCAGCCAATCAGTCAATTGATTAATTTTAACTAGGTGGTTCTAAAGATTAATCAGGTTGTGAACTTGTTTTTTGTGTGTGTGTGTTTTTTTTTTTTTTTCTTTTTTTTGGTCTTTTTGAGGCAGGGTCTCACCATGTGGTTCGGGCTGACCTTGGGCTCACTTTGTAGCCCAGGCTGGTGTCGAACTTGCAACAATCCTCCTGCCTCAGTCTCCCAAGTGCTGGGATTACAGGAGTGTGCCACCACGCCTGGCTCAGGTTGTGAACTATTAAACTAAAGCATTTTGCCATTTTATTTCCAAAGTTTAGTCCCTTCTGGGACCAAAAGGAGAAAACAGTATTCTAAGCTTTGAAAGAACAACTACAGGGTGCAAAGGATCTTGGGCAGAGACTCTCTAGCAGCGAGTACTGCTACGTCCTGAATGCACTCTGCCAAGAGCTATTCTAGGCACCTCACAAGAACTATCTCATATCTCATGTACTTTTTTTTTTTGTGTGTGTGGCACCGGGGATCGAACTCACAACCTCAAGCCTGCCAGGCAGGTGCTTAAGCCACCGAGCCAAACTCCCAGTCCTAGTTTTCTGAGTCAGGGTCGCACTATGTAGTTCAGGCGGGCCTTGTGCTCACACTGTAGCCCAAACTGGCCTTGAATTCACAACGCTCCTCCTACCTCAGTCTCCCGAGTGCTGGGATTAAAGGCATGCACCACTATACCTGGCTCATGTACTACTCTTGACAACTCACTGTCGACAGCTTTAAAGACAAGTACTATGTCTGTTTTACAAATGAAGGAGTGGGTAAGCATTTAGTGGCAGAACCAGAATTTAGACCTGGGGCTGTCTGGTTCCAGAAAACATGGTGCCCTGAGGATCTCAGGAGTTCAGGTATTTCAGAATCACCAGAATGTTGGTTTCTCTCTTTCTTTCTCTCTCTCTCTGCTTTCTGAGACAGAGTCTTGCTATGTATTTCAGATTGGTCTTGAACTCACTATGTGGCCCAGGCTAGCCTCAAACTCATGGCAGTCCTCCTGCCTCAGCCCGCTGAGTGCTGGGATTTCAGGCGTGAGCCACCATGTCCAACTAGAATGTTGCAGTTTCTGAAAGAGCACACAGGGAAGTCACCATGCCTTTGTATTGGCATCAGAGACATGTCTGAGAACCAAGAGAGAAGGTAGAAGGCAAGTAGGCATGGTGACATGCCCCTTTAGTACTTCGAAGGCTGAGGTACGATGATTATATTAGCCCAGGCATTTAAACCAATCTAGGCAACATACTGAGAGTCTGTCTCTTAAAAAAAGAAAAGAGAAGGAAAGGAGGAGAGAAGTAAGAGAAGGAAAACAACAACAGAAGATGGCACCAGGATGAAGTAGGGGAATAATAGAGATCTTTCATGCTAGCTTTAATTTTTTTTAATTACTCAAACTTGTCAGAAGTTGAAATGAATCTAAAAAATGGTTCCTTTGCTGGACATGATGGCATACACCTGTAATTCCAGCACTCAGGAGGCTGAGGCAGGAAGTCTGTTGTGAGTTTGAGGCCAGCCTGGGCTACATATCAAGACTCTGCCTCAAAAAATAAACGAACAAACAAAAACACAAAACAAGCCGGGCGTGGTGGCGCACGCCTTTAATCCCAGCACTCGGGAGGCTGAGGTAGGCAGAGCGTTGTGAGTTCGAGGCCCGCTTGGGCTACAACGCGAGTGCAAGGCCGGCCTGAGCTACATAGTGCGACCCTGCCTCGAAAAACCAGGGCCAGGAGTTTGGCTCAGCAGCTTAAGCGCCTGTCTGGCAGGCGCAAGGCTGTGAGTTCGATCACTGGTGCCGCCAAAAAAAAACAAAACAAAACAAAAACAAAAACAAAAGGTTTCCAACATTTCCTCACTGAGATAGGGGAAAGGAAAGGGGAAGGGAAGCTTTTCCTAATGGCAGCATATCCTGTATGGTCAGAGCTTGCCCATGTCAGGGCATGCTGCAACTTATAGACAACATGGACAGCTGACACCTGTTTCCAAGGCAACCGCAGTGTCAGAAGAGTCTGATTTTGTATGAAGATGGGGAAGTAGCATGAAAGGCATCAGACTAAGGGGGTGGGGAGTGAAGGGACTCCAGGGAAAGGGCTTAATGACAGCAGTCTCACCATCACATGGCCCGGGCAAACAGCAGCTTTAACAGCACTGCACTTGGGACAGGGCTGGCCCTTCTACTCTCCTTTTCTGTGTCTTGGAAAGACAAGGATAGGAAAGCACAATTTAAGCAGACAGAATGCGGGGGGGGGGGGGAGGCGGGGAGGTTGTCTCCTCTAAAATCAGGCCTCTTACACCAAGACCAGACAAACAAACCCTGATGTGAGCTAAAAGCCTAGTCATCACAAGGGTCTCATTCTTCTTCATTTGTCAACTCTACATACCTGAGGTTTTGTTTGTTTTGTGCAGGTTGTTTTGTTTTGTTTTGTTTTTTTGAGACAGGGTCTCGCTCTGTAGTGCAGGCTGGCCTTTAACTCACTATGTAGCCTAGGCTGGCCTCAAACTCGTAGCAATCCTCCTACCTCAGCCTCCCGAGCCTCCTGAGGTTTTGCTGTTGTTGTTGTTGTTATTGTTGTTTTTTAATATCTTGGTTTCCAATTTTGTAACCAGGGAGAACACTAACAGTCCCTTACCTGAACTAAGTGTGCAAAATTAATATGTGTTCTGAAATAAGGAGTGAGCATGACTCTCACTGCCCCTGTAACCTCTCTCACTTGTGTCATGAGACTGCTGAGAAAAAAGGTTTCAACATATTATTCTCTTCAAAAATGCTCATTTTCTCTTTATTCCCAGTGCAAACACACCACTTTGGGCCTTCAATACCACATTTCTGGACGTAGAAGGGGCTCTGAAATCACTCTCTTTACTGTAGACCCTGCTGTTTCCCTCTCCCTAACCCATCAGAATAATCTTTCCCTGGTGCTTTGATCTGAAAGCACAGCTCCTTACTGCCAACTAAATGAAGTGTAAATATCTTAGCCTAGCATCAAGAGGCCCTACATTTCTTCTAATTCTATTTCCTGTGGGTCATCTATAGAATCATACACATTTCTCACTCTGGAGTCTTTGTTATTCTGGAAAGGAGCCTTAGGGCTTTATCTCATATTCTTCTTTTCTGAAAAGGCCTTCCCTTCTACTACCGCACAATGTAATCCCACCTTGCCTCAAGCACTAGTTTAAATGTCACAACTCACATCTGACCTTCCTGTGATCACCTGGCCAGATGAATCTTTTTTTCTTCAGTACTCTTACAGAAGCATTTAATTTGTATTATTCACATAACAGATACTACTTTGTAACTTGTACAGAAGTTCTTGAAGGTTGTCTAGAACCCAGAGAGCAGAGGCTGTGTTTAATATACCTCTGTTCTTATACTCCAGAGTATAATGTTTAATATATATCTGTGATTGAATCCAGGATCATGTGTATGTTAGGGAAGTATTCTACCACTGAACTATATCCCCAGTTTTTTTAATCCATTTTCTAAAATACTTAAAAATATTTATGGATGCTTTTATATTTATGAATACCATTTAATCTTAGTAAGTTATTTTATCTCACAGAGAAATCCCCAACTATTTATCACTGCCAGCCCTAGAAGATAGAGCAGGAGGCAAGATTTTCATGTCTTTACAGAAAGACTGAGGAAGGCCTGATTGTGTATAATCCATGCTTAAATCATCACAAATACTCTTATCTCTCTAGCAAAGATACATGGCTTGGGTCTTTATGAATCTGCCAAATTATAATTAAATAATAAATTTGATTGTTTTTAAAGAATCAATTTGAAAGATTAAAGATAGTCAGGCATGGTAGTGCAAATCTGTAGTCCCAGTCTTCTGGAAGACTAAGGCAAGATCACAAGTTTGAACCCCACTTGGGCAACTCAGTGACTTAGCAAGACCTGGTCTCCAAATTTAAGAAAAGTGGGGAGGAAACTGGGAACGTAGTTCAGCGTCAAGGTCCAAGGTTTAATCCCCAGCAATGAGAGAAAAAAAAAATAGGAAAGGAAAGTACATGTACTTGAAAAAGGATTAAAAAAATACTAAATTAACCAAGGAATTTTTTTTTTTTTTGTACCAGGAATCAAACTCACAACCTCACGCCTGCCAGGCAGGCACTTAAGCCATTGAGCTAAATCCCTGTCCCTATTTTTTGAGACAGGGTCTCACTATACAGTTCAGGCTGGCCTTGAACTCACTTTGTAGCCCAGGCTGGTCTTAAACTCACACTGATCCTCCTGCCTCAGCCTCCTGAGTGCTGGGATTAAAGGTGTGTGCCACCACGCCCGGCTTCCAAGGAAATATTTTTGAAGATATTATACATAAATGATTTCAAATTAAACAAGCTAATCATGGATTGCCAAGAAAATATTTTCACGTCCTATCATTCCTTTTAAAAAACCTTAGTAAACCGGGCATGGTGGTGCACGCCTTTAATCCCAGTACTTGGGAGGCTGAGGTAGGAGAAGTGTTGTGAGTTCGAGGCCAGCTTGGGCTACAACGCAAGCGCAAGGCCGGCTTGAGCTACATAGTGCGACCCTGCCTCAAAAAACCAGGGATGGGAGTTTGGCTCAATGACTTAAGCGCCTGCCCTGGCAGGTGCGAGGTTGTGAGTTCCATCCCCGGTGCAGCAAAAAAAAAAAAAAAAGAAAAAAAGAAAAAAGAAAAAGAAAAAAAAAACCTTAGTAAAACAGCCTATGATGCCAGATATATTTTCCAATAACTGTGCATAACTGCTTTAATGAAACAAATACACTGAGTTTAAATTTTGAACAGATTTATATATGAAACACACATTTAAATTGGAGAGACTTTCATCTTTATTGTTTTTTTCTACTTACAAAAATAAGACAGGCTCATTGTTTAAAGTTCAAACATTACAGAAATATATAATGTAGACAGTAAAAGTCCACCATAATCTACTATCTCTCCCTGAGATAACCAATATTAACAATTTGGTACATATAGCCACACTTTTTATATGCATATACTAACATGTATGTTTTTAACAAAAATGTAATCATTAACATAATGATTATAAAAAATAAATAACTGTTACACAACTTGCTTTTCCTCATTTCTATCTTGTATATCCTTCCACATTAATACATATAGATTGACCTCATTCTTTTTAGCAGATACAGGGAATCCCATTTCATTGGATGCAAGACAATTCCTACTGATAAGTACTTAGATAACTTCAAAGATTTCATTATTATGAATAACATAAAAAAATCAGTTATATATGCCTTTGTGTAGTATGTTTGCACAAAGTAAGACACCAGAATTATAACTGCTGAATCAAAAAGTACGAATATACACATTTTTCTTCTAATGAATATTATCAAATTGTCTTGTAGGAAGGCTGGATCAATATATACTTGTCACCAATAGTGTAAGTTAGGTATAATTACATGTATATCCCCACACCTTCCTATAGCTTTAGTTTTTTTAAGCAAAAATAAGTAAATGAATAAAAACACCATGTTTAAACAGAATATTTCACTCTGGTTTAAATATTAAAAGCTTAATTGGTTACAAAAACTAACACATTTTTATGCAGCCTGGAAATTCTTAGATTGAAAGGAAGCTACCAGATTAATTTATTTCTCAAATTATTTCTCAATATAAATTATTTGCAAAAGAAGAAAAATTATATTCATACCCAGAGAAAGTACAGGTGTTAAAAAGCATGCTTATCACCCCAATGATTTCTAGTCTGACACAGAAAATTCAGACTCCCACAACCCCTTGAAATTCATTGATTTGAATTTGTTTTTTAATTCCTACAAACTCATAGTCATAGACCTGAAATAAATTACACAGTGGTATCAAAAAGAACATGTGCTAAGCCTTCCTTTAGGTCAGTAGTTAAAGTATTATTATTATTTTTTTTGTGTGTGTGTGGCACTGAGGATCAAACTCACAGCCTCACACCTGCCAGACAGGCGCTTAAGCCACTGAGCCAAACTCCCAGCCCTAGTTTTTTGAGGCAGGGTCGCACTATGTAGCTCCGGCCGGCCTTGTGCTCGCGTTGTAGCCCAAGCGGGCCTCGAAATCACAAGGCTCCTCCTACCTCAGCCTCCCGAGTGCTGGGATTAAAGGCGTGAGACACCATGCCCGGCTTTAAAGTACTATTGATACAAGCTAGAATGCTGGCAAGAAAAAGGTACTAAGGGATAGGTCACAATGAAAGAACGTACAGAGTTCATTAAATGCTAGGACAAAAGAGGTTGAACCTGCAAAAATGGACTTCTCATAAATGGAAATATAAAGGAATAAAATCATGCCAGCAAATTAGAAGAAACTTTTTCAGCATTCTAAAAATCTATAGACCCTGATAATATTAGCAACCTCTTACAGCCATAAAGTTATCTAGGCCTTACAATGTGATTTCATGTCACTTCATGTCATTTAAGCCTTACCATAGTCCTGGAAGCATGAGTACTCCAGCTTTACAAATGAGAGAAACCAGCTCCCTCAGAAGTGAGGAAGCTGCCCTAACTCTAGTAACACAAGTGCACATGCATGCACACACACACCACAGCCTGGCAACTCAAAAAAGAGGAGCCTGGGTTACAAAGGAGCCCAGTAGGTACGAATGCATATTTTCAAGAGTAGCCTTGAAAAAAAAAAAAAAAAAAAAAAGAGTGGGCTTGCATCTGAATTTATAACAAAAGCTCTGCCCTCTCCCAGTCTATCCCTGTAGGTCTGAATATTAACTGGCCAAAAGCCCCATTCACTAGCCAGAACTGGGTTTGTTGGAACAAAATCTGTGATAGCTGCTATAGAGACTTCAAAAGTGAGGCTAAAAGCAGCCTGAGGAAGGAAGGGCCACATACGCAGAAAGGATGTTTAGAAAAGTCTACAGCAGGGTATTAGGTCATAGCGTACAGATACTGTGGTCTCTCAAGAAGCCAACCAATGAGTGTCAAGGGTAACAGGAAAGCTGGCCTGCCCACCCCAAGTTTAGTTCTGACAAGCAGTTGCTTGTTTTTCTCCAAGGCAACGCTGGGAGGGGGCAAGGGTCAGAGTTTCTGAGTATGCTCTGAGATCCTCCCTACTCACCTGTGGGCTGCCCTGAGTCCAATCCACCTGGCTTGGGGCTTTCTTAGCTCAAGACAAAGGTGACAGTGTAGGGAAGCAGGCCTTGAGACCACCTGCTTTTGCACCTACAGTGGACCCTCAAGTTAACGACCAGCCTGACACACAAACAACCTGGGCTATGACTGGAATTTTAGTTTTAATTTATACCCACACAAAAGCAATCCAGGCATCTGCTGGTCTCCACTCCACTCCTCCACCAGCTTCAAGATAGAAGAAACAACTACTTATGGCTTAGTCATTTGGAATCATACAGCTGCACCCTGTCAACATGACATTCAAGTGCCCACAGAATCACAAGTTGCACAGTTCCTAACAGAACCACAGGGCAAGAAGTATGGATAACAGGAAGTCTGAAAGTGGAGGTGAAAAGAGAAGACAAGCAATGATATAGAGGGGTGAAGATTACTGAATGATGGCCGTGAAATAAGTCTGGGAAATTCACTGAACGGAATGCTGGGGAAAAGCCTACTTTTTATAGGAAATGCCTTTTTCTGAGCTAAATACAGGGTATGACTCTTGGTTATAGTAATACTAAACATACTTTTGTGCTCAGTTTTGAAAAAGAAGACTCCCTGAGAGGAGTATAAATGAAGATTAACTGTGGGCTTTCAAGTTAAGAAAGCCTATGTTGGAATTCCAGCTCAGCCACCTACTGGTTGTATAATCATCCTCTACTCACCCAACTCTTACCACCAGCTTCCTCATCTACCAAATGGCATTAATGTAGAACCAAGTAAAAATTTAAGGCAATAATATATGTGAAATCCTTATTACGAGCCTAGTAAATAGCAAAAGCTCAGTGAATCTTAGCTACTATTATAACTACAAATGCTATTATTTCTATTATTTATCAGAGACACCTGCAGGGAGCTCCAATCTCCTGTCAGGTGTTACTGTGCACAGCAGGAAGAAACAGCAAGAGACAAAAATGGTAGTACAGCGGGGATCCAGGATGGCCAGTAGTTCGAGGGGAACAAGAGGCCATGAGGCAGCCAAAATCTCAGTATTTATTGAGTGAGGAAAATGATGAGGGTGGTGATCTTAAACTAATGAGGACCTTGCGCTGCAGTGTTTTTAGTCTTAGTAGTCTTAGTTGTAATGGTCTTAGTCTTAATCTTAGGAGGTGGGAGAGGATGGCCCACCCCAATGAGATAATGGGAAATCTCAAAATGGTGATACCAATAATCTCAAACCTCTGTTCATCCCTCAGGGGAGTGTATAAAACTAGCCATTGTGAATTTCTGGCCCCCAACAATTATTATTAGGTTTGAACAAAGATCAGGCACACTGGTTCTAGTGAGCACACTGCATGAAAATGTTCAACAGCACAAATCTGTAATAGTTGGAAAAAAGAGGGATTTGAAAAACAAAAAGTTGAGATCAAGAACTTAGGTATTTTAATTTTTAAAAATAAACTACTTTAGCCAGGTGCAGTGGTACATGTGTAAAATCTCAGCTACTCCTGAGGCTGCTGCAAGAGGATCACAAGATTGAGGCCAGCCTTGGCAACTCAGAATGAGTAAAAGGCAATGTTCAAATCCTGAAAAACAGGGTGGGAGCTACAGCTCAGTGGTAGCTCAATTCCCTAGCATGCACAAGGCCTGGGTTAGATTCCAAGCACACCAAAAAAATAAAAGTAAAAAAAGTACTTGACCAAATAAAATTCCCTTTTTGGGATTCCTCTAAAAGAACATTTGACAAAGTGGGAGATAAAAATCAGCCATATGGTTTCACAAAGTGTTGTTCCAAGATTTCTGAGTAAATGTAAATCTCAACTATAAATGAAGGGGCTGGGGAGGGATAGTATCTTCAGTTTCATTTCAGTTTTAAGGGGAGAGATGAAGTGTGTAAACCTAGAGAACCAGTCTAAGAAAGAAAAAGAAGAACTTGTTTTATAAACTAGGGAAGGAACAAAAAAGCATGACATTCCCTGTGCTAAGAAGAGAGGGAGTGAAGTTTACTCCCTGGAAGTCTCAAGAAGAGATATCCATACTGTGAACTCATTCTTCTGAAAGCGTCCTTCAAAATAAGAAAAAATACAATTAAGAAGCACTATGGACTTGCTGCTATCATTGCTAGGAAGAAGGAAAGATTAAGAAAATCCAGGCTTTCTTTACGAAAATACAACTTGTGTCCTTCAGGGTACATTTTATCTTACTTTTTTTCCTGTCTTACTAGGCCAAATCTTGCTCTGCAGAATCAGTTTCACCCTCACTCTTTACTTTTACTTTTCCAAATAAACTTTGGTACCATTAACCTGCAGAACATACCATTAGGTTAAAAAAAATCCCATACTTTTCTACTGTATATTTGTACTTTAGCATAATACTAGTCTGCTGTGTGTCTCAGTAGCTGCACCTGGGGGATACAGGAAGCAATCTTTGTATTTACTCACTTGGTATGACAAATGACACCTGAGCAAAAATATCAAACCAGGATTTTTACCAACATTTATGTGCCCTCTAGCAAGTTTTACATAAGTTTACCTGAGCATCATGGGGGTTAAAATACAACTCTATCATTCTTCTGCTATGTAAACATACTTTACCATAATGGAATGTGGGTTTATTTCTTCTGTAGAAATAGCCCAATTCAGTACAATGACATATGAAAAATCAGATTTGCAAGTTTTAGAGGAGGCTGAAAGTGAATCATCAGATCATTCATGCACGCATGGATAATAAAGATGATAATGATCATGATGTTGGCCATGTGAACCAAAGTTCCTGTGACAGTGAAATGGAACAAGAATCAACCAATACAGACACAGGGAATGCAGACCTCCTTGATTTACATGACAGAGAAAGCAGCAATATGAGTACACATTTCAACAGCAGAAATGGTACAAAACGGTCACACAACCAAATGGAACGATCCAATGTTAGAACTGGGTCCAAAAATATACTGAGGATCTTGGCAGAGATGAAACCTGTGGGACAGGATGCCAGTACTGCCATTCAATTTTGGAAGCTGTATGCAACAGATGAAGTGCTACAAGATGTTGTGAAATGCACACATGCTGAAACACAAGTGAAACGGTCTGCATGTACCAACAGCCATCTCAAAAACATTTATTATGACACCTCACTAGATGAGCTGAAAGCATTCATAGGTCTGCTGCACTTAGCAGGGCTTTCCATTGGTAATCAAAGGAATGTAAAAGACTTATGGAAACCCCATGGGGTGGGCTTGAGGTCTGCAGAATAACAACACTGAGGACATCTGGTTTCCTTCAAAACTGCCTGAGGTTTGATGACAAGAAAGAAAAAGAAAAAGAACTGATAATCTGGCTGTTGTCCACTCACTGTTGGAGAGACTTATGGGTAAGTGTCAAGTAATTTACACACTACCTGAATACATGACTTCTGATGAATATATTGTAACATTTTGTGGTCACTGTAGCTTCTGGCAGTATATCTTCCCAAAAAACCTTCAAAATATGGCATAAATATTTGTGCCCCAGTAGACGTGAAGACCTTTCATGCTTTCAATTTAGAAATTTATCCTGGAACTCAGCTGCCTTATCATCCTTATCATAAAGTAATAAACCAAATGATGTTGTGAACAGACTTGTTGCTCCCATCTCCCAAACTAATCAAAATGTGAAATTCAACAATTGATTCACCAGTTTCTAATTGATGTTACATTTGCTAACACAGCACAAGTTGACCAGCATAGGAACTGTATGCAGGAATAGAACAGAAATTTCAAATGAAATGTTGCAATTTCAAAATAGAGAACTGTATAGTACAATCTTTGAATTTCAGAAAGGTGTAACATTGGCATCCTATGTGGCAAAGAAAAACAAACATATTGCTGATGTCAGCATTGCACCATGATGTAAATACTCTTAGGGAAACCTCAACAAAACAGAAGCCCGAGATGGTAACTTTCTACAACACAACCAAAGGCAGAGTAGATGTTATTGATGAATTATGCAGCAACTATGATGTCACTCAAAACACAAAGCACTGGCTAATGGTTGTACTTCACTGGATCTTAAACATGTGTGACATAAACTGTTCAATAGTTTACAAAGAAAACAAGTGCAAAGTATCACAGAGAAATTTTCTTAGAA
>RJWM01030653.1:0-23213 GCA_004363535.1 Dasyprocta punctata
GTTTCATTCCAGTGATTTGCAAGCCTTTGTAATAACAAGCTTTGAAATACTCATGTTACCCTTAAACTCATCTCTTTCCCCTCAGAGCATACCTTTGTGCAGTGACTGTAGTGGTTAACCTCAGGAGGGACCGTCATGTGTCCCTGTTTAGAGTGCGTTTGAATTGGCATCTAGTGATACCTTCTCAGCAGCACACTGGAAGGTGTTGTCAGCAACATTATTTCCTCCTATGCTATACTGCAAAAACTTTTAAAAAGCCCTCAGACATGTTGTAACCTAAGGATAATTGTGTTTTAGAAAGTTCATTTGCAATTCAATTAGCAAAGGGCTGTGTTTTCACACAGGCTGCGAGTGGCTCCTTAGCAGACACAGCTGAACTGGGAACTGAATTCAGACATGCAGCCCAGCCTGGGCTTGTGGAAACCTGGAACCTGGGGAGCCGGGACAGCAGCCTGCACAGATGTGTTAGAAAAACAGCAGTGATGCAAGCTGCCAGCTGGCTGAGCAAACCAGTATGGTAACTTTATTAGCTGAGCTACTCTGTAGAGGTTAGGGCTAGTTGTACGTAAAACTGAGAATACAGAGCATAAAGAGTAAAGAATTATAGAATAAACAAGGGAAAGTTCACCATAGACTTGAGATGCTTATTCCCATGATTAATCCTTATCAAAGGTCTTGGAGTATTTCCCTATGCTACAGCTGTAAGGAAACTAAATAATAAAGTGAAAATGTGTTGACTTCCTAGTATTTATTTTAAAATAGTTCGATTCTGACTTTTTACTCATTAATGCAAGCATTGGCTCAAATTAATCTATATTGTCTTTTTTCTCCCCCAGGGGTCTTGTAGAGAAAAAGGAGATGGAGCTAGTTTTAAGCAAGTTAGTAGCAGCCCAGAAATACCTGGCAAAGAAGTACTGTGTCCTCGTGTTGGGCTTGGGCATGCCAGATAAGCACCACATGTGCTGCGGAAAGTAAGTGTGCACTTCCGGGACTGTTAGGGCGTCACATTGGGCCTTTTCCATCCCTGGTGCCCTTGGGAAAGGGTTCCCTTGATGTTGGCCACTGTAACTGGGCACAAGTAAGGATCTGTCTCCCTCTGAGAGAGAAAGGGAGTATGGAAGGAGTTCCAGAATCTCAGCTGATTCTTGCAAAGCCCTCCCCCACTTGGAATTGACTGTCTTGATCTCTCAGTGGAGTCTTGCTCTCAACCACAACAGGCCAGATTCCTGGTGCCCAGCAGGGCTACTTGGCAGCCTCCAACGGAGGCCCAGCGATGGGACAGTGCTGCAGGGGTAGGGGCAGCAAGCACAGCTGTGACCATGAGCTGCCCTGGAGCAGGTGATAAAATGACTCAGTGGAAAGGTAATTTTTACCCGTGGAGGACATTGTCTACACTGCTATAATTAAAAAGCAGTCTCATCACAGGAAAGTTTGGATCAGAGAATGGAAAGCTTTGACCCTTAACCCCAAATCTCTTCTTTCTTTCTGCTTTCTGCCCCTCTCCCTCTCTTCCTCTCCTGCTTCCTCCCCTCCCCCTCCTTCTCTCTCTCTCCCTCTCTGCCTCTCCTCCTCCTCTTCCTCCTCCTTCACCTCCTTCTTCCATAATGGTGACTGAAACCAGGACCTTTGCTATATCCTCAACCCTTTTTATTATTTTTAATTTTTTAATTTGTTTTTTTATTTTATAGAGAATAAAACCAAACAAAGTACAACAGAATAAAACCAATCAAAACAAAACAATGAAAGTGATACAGGACTTCCAAACAACATAATAGGAAATCAACAATGGCTACCATAATATACCTTGTTATCTTCAAAATAGCTGCCTGTATCATCAGATATAACCAAATCAAACAAAACAAAATGGAATAAAATCAAACAAAATAATGAAAATGATACAGGACTTAAAGACAAGATAATAGGAAATTAACAATGGCTACCATAATGCCTCTTGTTATCCTTTAAATCATTGCTCAGACTACCGGCTTTAGGCCTGAAAAGTCAATTAACCAATACAAGCATTAAATTGTTTCTTTACTTCAGTTGCTATCATCTCAGCCTGGGTTCCTCTGAATCAGTTGGTTACTTAGGGGTGGGGATTGCTTCTCTCTTGGCCCAGGTGCCAACTGGCTCACGGTGTAGGGCAGGGCAGGGCAGGGGTCGGGTCTTGGGTTCCTGGTTCTCCCCTGGCTGGCACAGCTGCTGCTGACTCACTTGGGAGTTTGAGTTCCTGGTTCCCCACTAGCTGGCAACTCAATCCTTTTTAAAAAATTTTATTTTGGGCCGGGGGTTTAGCTCAGCAGCACAAGTGCCTGCTTGGCAAGTGCAATGTCATGAGTTCAATCCCTGGTACCAAAAAGAAAAAGAAAAAAAAGTTTTATATTGAGACAAAGTCACACTAAATTGTCCAGGCTGGATTTGAACTTGTGATTCTCTTGCCTCAGGCTTCCTGAGTGCTGGGTTTATAGCTATGTGCCACCACACCCAGTTCATAAATTTTTTAAAAAACACAGTAGGAAAAGAGCTTACTACATGATTTATCTCTCTATATCCCCTACATTTTCAAAGTTAGTTCTGCCAATGAATATACTTAAACAGTTGTTCCTATATTATTTAAAGGATGAGTAATGAATCTAAGATATTTTTCTTTATCCAACTTTCCAAAAATATCTGTTAGAACTTTTTTTTGTCCATTGGAATATTTATTGTTTATTATATGTTGAATTTTTCATATACTTTAACCCAGTCGGGGAAATTCCTATAGAATTTTATTGATCAGTGTTTGTGTTTTAAATATAGAACTATACAGTTTACATTTTGCTCAGATTTCTCAACACTTGTTGAATGCCACCACTGCAGGAGTCGTGAAGTGCTAGAGTATAGAGAAAATGCAGACATCAAGATGGATAGGGCTAGTGGGGCAGCTATCAGGTAAGAGAAGCAGAGATTGCTGACCGCCTTGGAGGTGTAGAGTGACTGGAGCCATGGCAGGAGAGAAGGAGTTGTGCCCACAACACACATTAATAGATCTTGCATCAATTTACTAAGTCCTAAAGAAAAGAATAGAATTTTAAAAATCAGAGTGTGTCATATAAAGTAAAAGTAAGTATTGTTGCTGGCGATGTTTAGTCATTGGCTGTCTACATATTAGTTTGCCCACGCACAGGTCCTGACACAGGACAGGAGAGAGGAGGTCACTGCCCCTAGGCCCTGTTGCCAGTTGTGAAACTCAAGATAATGAAGAAAAACATCCTTGATGCTCATTCAGTACCTCTTTGTTTAGAAGGTGATTAAATCGAGGTTTGATAATTTGGTATCTAAGAGCTTTTCTACGATCCAAATCCAGGAGATTTTTGCAGGACCCCCTCCTTCCCAGCTTTTGTTGGGGGCTCAGTTTAATACAGATTCCATGATTTGGAGGAAGTGGGGTTTTCTCTGGATGTGATTTTCAGGAAAAAAACAATTGTGGTCAAATTATAGTCAGCTTTCCATTTTCCCAGGTACATAGGAAGCTGAGGCAAGAGGATGACAAGTTTGAAGCCAGCCTGGGAACTAAAGATATTTTATGAAGCAGGGAGAGGGGCTGGGGATGCACTCAGAGGTACAGTGTCCTTGGGATTCATCTCTGGTACTGCTCCACTTCCCCCAAAAAAACAGTCCCTTTAAGTTAAGAAAACATGAATTCAAAGTTAAAAAGAAAAAAAAAAAACCCTGCTCCCAGGCTGGGGCCATGGTGTGGTGGTGTGGGGTGCTCACCTACTGTGTGCAGGGCCCTGGGTTCAGTCCTCAGCATAATAATGGAAATAAAATTTGCTTCTTTTTTTTTTTTTTTTTTTTTTGCAGCACCGGGAATTGAACTCACAACCTCGCGCCTGTCAGACAGGCGCTTAAGTCACTGAGCCAAACTCCCAGCCCTGGTTTTTTTTGAGGCAGGGTCACACTGTGTAGCTCAGGCCGGCCTTGCGCTCATGCGGCCTTGCGCTCGCGTTGTAGCCCAAGCCGGCCTCGAACTCACAACGCTCCTCCTACCTCAGCCTCCTGCGTGCTGGGATTAAAGGCATGTGCCACCACACCCAGCTCAAAATTTGCTTTTTTAAAAAATAATAATAAATCATTTTATTTTCCATCCTTAATGTTTACTGTTGAAAAGGACATATACATTAGAAACCAATTTTAAACAAAAGACTACCTACAAACATACCACAATGAGCGATTTTATCAAATCTGTTAGGGTAGAGACCCTCTGTGTAAGCAGTTGTCCTCTGTCCTCTTTACAATTCCGCTTTAATGCAGACTTTGAAAGGAATCTGTGAGGTTGGAACCAGGCTGTTGCCCCTGATTCACACAGCTCATTCCCGAGAGGCGCTGGTCTCCTTTCTCAGTCTGTAATGACACCTGCCTTCTGCCTGCTGGATCGTGATTTGGAGGAGCAGGGGCTTTGAGCTTTGCCCGCCAATCACCTACCCAGTTCCATGCAGGCCAAAGGGCTGAGGAATGGACACAGAGGGAAACAGATTTTGGCATGTTTTTGCCAGTAAACATTGCTAATTGACCTTCATCTATCCCTGATGCTGTAGTCTGGATCTTGCCTGCCCCCCAGACTCCCTTGGTCCTGGGGTGACACTAGTGGAGGTGTAAAACCTTGAAGAGGCAGCGCTCATGAGACTTTCCGGGGCTACTGGGGGCCATGCCTTGGAACGGGACTGTGGGACCCGAACCTCTCCCAGTTCTCTTCATTTTCCAACCATGAGGGGCTGCCAACACAGACCCAGAGCGATAGGCTAACTGGCCAGGGTTGCAACCTCCCAAACCATGGGCTGGAAGCAGGTTGACACCTCATTCACACAGAGGCCACCGCGAGAACACCTTCTCCCCAGCCCAGGGACACCACTTAGGATTTGCATCTTTTTTGGATGACTACTAATGTGACTTTCCTAATTTTGATTTGGAGCTACAAAGCTAAGGTAGCAAGAAAAAATAAGAAAGAATCATGACAGGCTACTAAAAATCTCTGCACAACACTAGTTTGCCTCTCCCTTCTGTCTATAACTTGTACCCTTAAAGATGGATTATATTTACAATGTCTTTGCAAACTAATGTGGTAGCCATTTGCCACATGCAGCTATGGAGCCCTTGAAATGTAGTTACTCCAAATTGAAACATGCTATGCATGTGAAATATGTACTGTATAAAAAAGTTTAAACCAAGCCAGGCGTTGTGGCGCACACCTTTAATCCCAGCACTCAAGAGGCTGAGGCAGGAGCATCGTTGAAAGTTTGAGACCAGCCTGGACTACAGAGTGAGTTCAAAGCCAGCCTGAACTGCATAGTGAGACCCTGTCTCAAAAAATAGGGCTGGGGATTTAGCTCAGTGGCTTAAGCGCCTGCCTAGCAGGTGTGAGGTCATGAGTTTGATCCACAGTGCCCCCCCACCTCCAAAAAGTTTAAACCAGGAATAGTGGCACACCCCTGTAATTCTAGCACTCGGGAGGCTGAGGCAAGAAGATTGCTACAAATTCAAGGCCAGCCTGAACTACATGGTGAGACCTTTTCTCAAAAAACAAAACAAAACAAAACAGAAGTTCAAAAGTTAATAAAATGTCCCACTCATTTAGACTTTTTTTTTTTTTTTGCAGCACTGGGGATTGAACTCACAACCTTGTGCCTGTCAGACAGGTGCTTAAGTCACTGAGCCAAACTTCCACCCCTGGTTTTTTGAGGCAGGGTCGCACTATATAGCTCAGGCCGGTCTTGTGCTTGCGTTGTAGCCCAAGCCAGCCTTGAACTCACAATGCTCCACCTACCTCAGCCTCCTGAGTGCTGGGATTAAAGGCGTGCGCCACCACGCCCGGCTTCATTTAGACTTTTGATTATATATTAAAATGCTATTTGGGGAGTTTGGATAAAATGAATATATTACTAAAATCAGCTTTACCTATTTTTCCCCCATGGCTACTAGAAAATTTACAATTACATTTATGGCTTGCATTGTATTTCCACTGGATTGTGCTGTTGTAAACTTTGTTTTGCTTTGTAGAGGATTTGGGGGGCTTAAATTTTGGTATTTATAATCACAAATTCATAAATTTATAATAAATTGATTTTATGTTTTATGTAGTTAATGTGATAAATCATATATTGCAAAGAAAGAAAAAAAAATGACACAAAGTTCACCAGCAGGAGATGAATGTGGGAAGATTCAAACCATGAGGTTCCCTAAATGTCTTCACTCTACACCACTGTTTCCTGGGCTCAATCAGAATGACAAGGAGAAAACCCACAGCCTTCTGTATTTAATTTCCGGGGTATGGGCTACATCCATTTCCTTTGGGCCTTCAGAGAGAAAATGTTTTAGTGTTAATGGCAACTTGTAGAGGAGCACATTCATTTTACCTTCTCCTCTGACCTAAAAATATAAAAGAAAAAGAAAAAAAAAGAAAAGAAAAGAGAGGAGAGAAAGTGTGTGTATCCTGGGCCCATCACTCTCTCATTTTTGCTAAGATGGTGCTGGCTGCATTATGCTCTAAACTTTCTCCCAAACCGCAAGCTGACTTGCTGTCCCCAAAACACTAGGTCTGGTTTTCTGTCTCAGCCTGGTGGGTCTGCACAATTGCTTTCAGCTGGTGGAGAACACACAGGGACAGAAATCACTCAGGTGGAGGCCTCAGGTAGCACTGAAAAAACATTGATGTTGGCCTCCAAAAAATTTCAGCAGGACTCTGTGGTGCAGTATTTCTACCTGCAAATAGTCTAAAGAAAACAGTCATTTTCCCTAGTGTTTCGGTTATGAGGGTAGATGTGCGGATTTTACAGGCCTGAGATGTAGTACAAATCTGTCTCTAACTAAATATGTCCTTGGACTTCAGTTTTGGGGAGTGGGAACCACTCGTAGGGTGCTGTCTGCCTTGTAGGGATATTATGAGGACCAAGTCTGATGGCCAGTGTAAAGGGCTGAATGTGGTACCTGGGACCACATAATCTGTAACCACTTAATGTTATTTGTTGAAGACTCGCCAAGAAGAAATCAGTGTATAAAGAAAAGTGCACAGGAGGGAGGACCAACCCCAGAAAAAGCTGACCTGCCTCTGTAGACTCATGCCCCAAATGGAAGGACGGTTTGAGACCATACAAGCTAAAGTCCCTGTGAGAACACTGGGGCTCCTGATGGTTTGGGGTCACCTTTGCTGAACTTTGGGTGTTTGGGAAAGTTCCAGAGAGCCTGGTACCAGGGCCAATGCTCTAAGTTACAGTTACTCCAGGGAAGACCCAAGCAAAACCAGGAGTGAAACCAGGATCATGGGTGGGGTGCACTGGCTCTGGCCTTGGTGCCCATGACTAATCAAGTGACTGCAGGTCTGCTGTCCTCTCGGTCTCAAGGCCTCGCCTGCTCTCCTAGTGCAGGGAATCCAAATCAGAACAGCAGTGGCTTATGCCAGTACAGTATCCTTAACCTCAAGTTTGCATTATGGGGACTCTTGAGCAACTATCTGTCCTGAAGAGTTAAGGCTCAAATCTGCCTGTATCCATTAGAAGAAGGGACACAGTCCTGTCGTCGGTTTGTTAATTGCATGGTGTGAACCCGTCAATTTTGCATCTATTTCTTTTTCCACCTAATAGCCATTGCCATTGTTTAAGGTTTCTATTCTTTATCTTTTCCTAGACTTACCTTCTAATTCTGTACATCTAAACCTACTTAATACCTCACATTACCTGTTACCATCTAACCACTGTCCTTACCTCTCAAGTACATGTGTATCACAGAGACATTTGGAAGAATACATTCCCCACTGACTGGTTTGTCCTGAATCTACCTGATTTAACTTTTGACTAGACACTCTAGGGGTTTTGAGCCAGGTCACCTAGAAAGTTAAAGAAGGTATTAAGACCTCTGACCAATGCCCCTTGCTAGTATTTATGTCCTGAATACTCTTGGGGCCACAGGTCATAATATTACCTTTGGGGGCAGATGAGTGCTAGAGTGGTAAAGCCTGGTCTTCCCTCTCCACCTATAATTATGATTTGTTATGTTACAGGGATAAAATGTCAGACACACAAAAAGACTGGAAATTCTTCGAGGTGAGGCACTTATGTTTTGGGGACTTAACTTTCATATGAAACATGATATAGAGCAACAAACAATAGCCATTTGTTAGCGATGTGTTTTCAGTGACTATCTTTGCTAAAAGGGATGCTAACAAGCCATAGAATTTTGCTTTAGAATTCCGGCCTGATTTTCCTCCCACAGAGGCGAGGACCTGTGTAATTAATTACACACAGCCATCCAGAGTTGTTGAGAAGTGGGGTCATCTGGCAGTGTTATGTAGACAGGTGGGGGTCGTCATGTCGTTTCTGGGGATGGTGATCCTTCTCTGTTTTTGTTGTAGTCCTTTTTCACTTTCTGCACATGCGTAGCTTGGATTGTTTTCCGGCGTCAACACTTGACAGAGATTGAAGAAGAAATAGGGAGGCTCTTCCGTACCAATATGTTCAACATCCCTCGGAGGAAGCATGAAGATGAAGAATCGGGAGGGGAGAGGAAGCGTATGACTTTGGTACAGTTCAGGTAGGACTTTTTTTTTCTTTTTTGCTTGTTTCTTTTTTTTTTAAGACAAAGTCTTAGGCTGGTCTCAAAGTTATAACCCCCTTGCCTCAGCCTCCTGAGTGGCTAGAATTACAGGTGTGCAGCACTGTGCCTGGCTCAGGTATGATCTTTTGTCTTTCCTAAGCTCAAGGATGTTGCTAGAAAAAAAGGATCATGTGACCTAAATGTCACCTTCTTGCTCCCACAGGAGGATGATGGCAAAACGCCCAGCAATTAAAAAAGCCATTAACATGCGCTCTCCTGTCATGTCTACGCTGCTGCCGTCTCTCAGAGAAAAAGCTCAGAATATCATTGAGAAAAAGTATCAAGGGGGCGTGAGACGTTCAGGCTTTTCCGGGAAGCATACGGCAAGCCAGGACTCTGTACCCATGCCAGTGTAAGTGGCCAAGGAGAGAGACACGAAGGCCCTAGTGGCACTGGCTTGGGTGGCCCGTGAGGAGTCCCCACTTGGGCACTGTGCCTGTGACAGAGGGCTGAGCATGGAACCTGTTTTTCCACCACCCCACTCATCTCCCCGTTTCCTGTGCAGAGTGTCTCTTCTTACACCCATGAAGATGGGAGAATTCCTGAAAGTTATGTTAGACTCCAAAGTACCAGCTTCAAGCAGTGAGGGACAGATCTTTTATTTATTTTATTATTTATTTATTTTAGGTATCAGGAATCAAACTCAGGACCTTGCATTTGCCAGGCAGGCACTTGTGCCATTGAGCTATATTCCTGGCCGGGAATAGGTTTTTAAAGCTGTGGTGGCACACGCCTTTAATCCCAGCAGTCGGGAGGCTGAGGTAGGAGCGTTGTGAGTTTGAGGCCGGCTTGGGCTACAACGCGAGCACAAGCCTGGCCTGAGCTACATAGCGCGGCCCTGTCTCAAAAAACTAGGGCCACAAGTTTGGCTCGGTGGCTTAAGTGCCTGCCTGGCAGATGTGAGGTTGTGAGTTCGATCCCTGGTTCCACAAAAGAAAAAAAAAAAAAAAAAGGAATCATCTTTGGGAAATGTAGAATGGATTGGTACAAAATATTGCTAGCAATTGAATTTTGGACCCATATAGCAATGGTACTTCATGGAAACAGGGACAACTTTTTAAAATTTTTATTTTTTGAGAGAGAGTCTCACTCTGGGGACTGCTTTAAAAAAAAAAAAAGCTGGGCATGGTGGCACATGCCTTTAATCCCAGCACTCAGGAGGCTGAGGCAGGAGGATCCTTGTGAGTTTGAGACCAACCTGGGCTACAAAGCGAGTTCAAGTCCAGCCTGAACTACATAATGAGATCCTGTCTCAAAAAATAGGTCAGGGATTTAGTGCAGTGTCATAAGCACCTGCCTGGCAGGCATGAGGTTGTGAGTTTGATCCCTGGTACCAAAAACAAACAAACAAAAAAGAGTGTGTGTCTTTGTGTCAGTCTTGGCTGTAGTATACACACGTGTGCAGGTGTGCACACTCACAGACACAGAGACAACCACAGTCATAACCACAACGACGCATCTCACTTGCTGGCCTCACACTTGAGCTGTACCAATGATTCTTTCCACAGGGTTGGCATCTTGGGGGAGCCGCGGTATCTATTCAACCCCCACACCCTCCTCCCCATTGAACCAGAAGAAAATGCAAGAGCATCCCACAGAAATTCTTCCCTGATAGAGAGAAACAGCGTGAGAATACAGAACCCACTAGGTTCAGCCTTGAAAAGCCTGTCTCAAACATCATGCCCTAAATAATCTGGTACATGTCTGTACTCAAGTCCTTGTATGGAAATAAACTACTTTGACCTAACAACTTTAAGTAGAACTAATGTTTGTTGTTATTAGGCATTATAAAAAATGGGTCAAAACAGATATAGTGGTGCACTTCTGTAATCCCAGTGCTCAGGTGGCTGAGGCAGGAGGATCACTGCAAGTTTGAGGTTAGCCTGGGCTACATTGTGAGTTTAAGGTCACCCTGAACTATATAGTGAGATCGTTTCTCAAAAAACTTGTTCAAGTTATTTTTTCCAAGTTATTTTGTTAAATAATCTATCAATAATAGATTGTTAAGGAATTCCAGAAAGCTCTTGAAAAAGCTCATTTTCCTGTTTTTACTAGTTTGTTTTGTAAGTCATTTATTTCCTTGGCTTCTATGTGGCTATTTAGAATAATAGATCATTTGGCCAACATTCTGTGGAGTATTTGTGAATGAGCATTCTGTATTCATTTCTAAATTCATCTTTGCCTTTGTGTGTGTGTGTGTGTGTGTGTGTGTGTGTGTGTGGCACTGGAACTTGAATCCCAGGGCATTCACAATACATCCCCAGTCCTTTTTTATTTTTATTTTTTTATTTTGAGACAGGGTCTCATTAAGTTGCTAAGTTGTTCAGGCTGGGCATGGATTTGTGATTCTCCTGCCTCAGGAGATTACAGGCATATGTCATCATGCCTGACCATCTTTGCCTTATGAGAGAGCATATGTGAACAAAGTCTCATAAACAAAAAGGCAAATTAAAACATTCAACATGAAATCTTGTTTGTGAGTTTATGGTATTATTATTGGTTTTGGGATATTATTGGAGACTTATCAGGCCTCCAACCTCCTAAAACAAGTTAATGACAAAGGTTTAAATAAAAGAGACAAGAAATGTGGTTTGGGGGAGTCCAGGAAGGTTGAAGCTCTCTGGGAGATAAGACCATGAGTTCACTGGAGCATCCATATTTACTGGGTTTCCAAACAAAGGAAGAGGATACTGAGGTAAAGGTGGGAAACCAAACACAACCTTGGGAAGTTAGTTCAAAGACTTCTCCAAGTAGTAAATGTTGCCAATTAAGAGAACTGTCCTATCTCTCAGTTGGACATTTACGGCAGGAGCCAAGTGGCTACAGCTGCAGTCTTTATCTTATGTATTGGAGTGAGAGCCAGGCTTCCTCAGCTGAAGCTTTGTTTTGCCCTCCAAGGTGTCACAATGTCATGGACCAATACACGTCTGAACTGTGACCATTGGCATGGGGAGTTACTCTGACTGTATGCCAGCTGCCACTCTCTGAGTAAGCTGCTAGGCTTGGGACAGACTCATAAGCAAACATAGAAAGCCAACTGATTAATTTTAAATCCTGCTCAGAGCTGCTTTGTAGTGGTCTCCATCAGGATGTAAAGTGCATCTGATTCATTTTAAAGCTATTTAGCACGTATATTCCTTTCATTTAACATCAAACATGCATTAAGCATCTCCAACCAGATCTCTGCACTAGTTTACATAGGAATTAAAAATCACCCAGACAGATGTATCCTCCAGGTGTCTCTCGATAGAGCATTCCATTATGTACATGATCACAGCACAATATTGAGCATTTTAGAGGCCATAAATACCTCAAGGGGGTTGTGCTGTGGAGCAGGCACTTCCAGGGGCCCAGGAGACTTCTAATTTTTTTTTTTAATTTAAAAGAGAAAAAACATAGAAAAGAAAAACAAAAAGCAAGAGACAAACAAACAACAATAGCAAACCCAAAACAATAATAATATATGTTTTCAAATCAAGATGATAGGAATTTATCTATTTTTATTTTTATTTTATTTTAAAGATAGTAAAATCCAATGAAACAAAACAAAAAAGCCAATCAAAACAAAGCAGCAAAACTGGTACAGAACTTCAAAGCAGGACACTAGGAAAACAATAGCTACCATAGTATATCTTGTTATCATCACAATGATTGTCCATTCCATCATCAGGTACAGCAAAATCAAACCAAAAAAAAAAAAAAAAAAGCAAAAACAGAATAAAACCAATCAAAACAGAATATTGAATAAAGCAAAACAGTAAGAACAATATTGGGCCTCAAAGACAAGATAGAAGGGAATCCCCATATTTGCTACATCTCATACTGTCATCCTCCAAAGAGGGACTCAGACCGCTGGCCCCAGGCCTGCAAAATCAACCAAACAATACAAGCATTTAGTTGCTTTATATACCTTAATTGCTGTCAGCTCAGCCTGTCCTCTGAACCAGCCAGTTGCTTGGGGGATGGGGCGACATGGTGTTCGATTCTCAGCCTGTGCGCTGGTAGGCTCATGGGAGGTGCTATCTGGCTCTTCCCTCCCTGGAACCAACGCAGCTTGCATGGCTTCGATGATAGGAATTTATAATGGTTGTTATATTGCATATTGTTATCTTCAAAAGAGTTGCTTAGGTTACCAGATGTAGATATGCAAAATTGATGTGATCATATCAGTATTAACTGTTCTTTTCTGAGAGCTAATAGAATTAGTAGTGTTGTCATCCTAGCTATCTTATGTGTATATATATATATATATATGTACACACACAAATTTATATCTTTTTCCTTTTCCCTTCTTTCTTTTCTCCTTTCCCCTACCCCAGTTACTTTTCCCCTTTGGGCAGTTTCTTACCCTTACAAAATATTTATTATAGATTTTGGATGTTGCTGTTTCAGTTTCTTATACTAGGGAGGCAATATGGTATTTACACATGTGAGTTTGATTTATTTCACTTATGAGTATGGTCTCAAGTGGCATCCATTTACCTATAAAAGCCTTGATGCAATCCTTCTTTATAACTGAGTAGTACTCAATTATATAAAAATACTGCATCTTTTTTATCCATTCCTCAGTTTTGACTTTGGTTTTGAAGGTCTTGGGTGGACTCGCATTCCAAGGAGGAGCAAGTGCAGAGGCAGAGAGATGACAAAGGGTGCTGAGACTAGGAGGGCCAGAGCATGGCAGAAATGTCAGGTGAGCCTTGCATACCCAGCCAAGGAGAAAACTGGACATTGTTTGGCAGTGGAGATTAGCAATTGCTATGCATGCCATGTGCATGGAACACACCTATAAATCCTAGCACTCAAGAGGCTGAGGAGGAGGATGACTGTGAGTTCGAGGCCAGCCTATAATCCCAACATTTGGACAGGCTGAGGCAGTAGAATCTCTAGTTTGAGCCCATCCTGAGCAACTTAGCAACTCAGTAAGATCCTGTCTCAAAATAAAAAATAACAAAAGGCTAGCTAGGGGTAGCTCAGTGTGAAACCTCTGGGTTAAATCTCCTGTACCTGCTCCAAGAAAGATGGTTATGGTGTACAGATCTGTGGACATACTAAACACAACTGAATCATACACTCTAATGAGTGAATTATGTGGCATATAACTTCTGTTTCAATAAAGCAATTACAAAGAAAAGTAAATAAAAACACAGACTTTAGGATGGAAGAAAATATTTTCAAATCATACATGTGGTAAGAGTCTAGTACTCATAATATATAAAGAACTATTAAACTCTGTAATAAAAAATAACCCAATTTAAAAATGGGCAAAAGGCCGGGGGTGGTGGCACAAACCTTTAATCCCTGCATTCGGGAGGCTGAGGTAGGAGGAGCGTTGTGAGTTTGAGGCCAGCTTGGGCTACGACATGAGCGCAATGCTGGCCTGAGTTACATAGTGCGACCCTCCCTCAAAAAACTAGGGCTGGGAGTTTGGCTCAGGGGCTTAAGCGCCTGCTGGCAAGCATGAGGTTGTGAGATTGATCCCCAGTGCCACAAAATAAATAAATAAATAAAATAAAATGGGCAAAGGATTGTAATAGACATTTCTCCAAAGAGGATATACAGATGGTCCATAAACATGTTTTAAAAGTCTTGACATTATAAGTTATTAGGGAAACACAAATCAAGACACAATGAAATACAACTTAATGCTTATTAGGGTGACTAGGAAAAAACAGAAAGACAAAGATGTGGAGGAATTGGAGCCCTCATAACATTGCTGGTAGGAAGATAAAATGGTGCAGCCACTCTGGAAACTCCATGATTAATATTTTTTAAGCATAGAATTTTGGAAAACTCTAAAATTAAGCAGAGAGCTGGGCATGGTGGTGCGTGCCTATAATCCCAGCACTCGGGAGACTGAGGCATGAAAATCGTTGCAAGTTCAAGACCAGCTGGGGCTACAAAGTGAGCTCAAGGCCAGCCTGAAAGGCATAGCAAGACCCTGTCTCAAAAAGACTAAATAAATAAATAAATAAAAGTTAAGCATAAAATATCTTATGACCCAGCGGTCCATTCCTAAGAATATACCCAAGATCTTTGAAAATACGTTCACACACAAGTCTTGCATACAAATATTCTTAGGAGCATTATTCATAGTAGCCAAAAAGTGGAACAATCCATCAGTTGAATGGATGCACCAAATACGGTGTGTCCATACAATGGAATATTATGCAGCCACAAAAACGAATGAGTTGCTAATTAATGCTACAAGGTGGATAAAACTGGAAAATATTTTACTAAATGAAGGAAGTCAGAAGACTGCCTTCCAGGGGCCTATGTGACCAGTGTGGACCCCAGGAGGAGAAAGAAATGGGCTTCTTGGGAGCCCGCGCAGCCAGGCCTGAGCGCCTCCAACCAGGACACAAGTAAGACTGCCTTCCGGGGGCCTGCAGGACTGATGTAGACCCCAGAAAGAGAAACATGCACTGTGCCCCCCACCCCCCGCACGCCTACTGGCGCGTGGGCTAAGAATCAAGGACAAAGGCCCCCCCCACCCTTAAAGCAACCTGCTTGTTCGGAGGTCTGGCTACATTGATAGCAACTGAGGTACATAAAACAACCAAATGCTAGTATTGTTTTGTTCATTTTGCAGGCCTGGGACTGGCAGCCTGAGCATCTCTTTGGAAGATGACAGTACCAATGTAGCAAAAATGGGGGACTCTCTTCTGTCTTGTCTTCAAGGCCCATTGTTGTTCTCATTGTTTTGCTTTATTCTGATTAATTTTTTTGGCCTTATTTTATACTCTGTTTTTATTGGTTTTATTGGTTTTTTTGTTTGTTTGTTTGATTTTACTATACCTGTTGGAAAGGTCAACTATTCTGAAAATAACAAGATATACTATAGTAACTATTGTTTTCATAGTATCTTTCTTTGAAGTTCTGTACCAGTTCTACTGCTATGTTTTGATTGACTTCATTCTGTTATGTTTTGTTGGATTTTACTATCTTTAAAATTAAAAAAAAGAATAAATGAAGTCAGATTTTTGCAAAATCTATGATTCCAATTATACAAGATAAGTTAGATTAGTTTCCAGAAGCTGTGGGAATTGGGAATGATTTCTAAGTTACAGGCTTCATATTCTCCCTTCTTTTTTTCCTTCATTTTCTTTGCCATCCCCAGCTCCCCCTGGCCAGTGCTGTGGCCTGAACATGGGACCTTGCATGTGCTGAGAACTTGCTCTATCACTGTTACCCCCAGTCCTACAGATTTCTTTTCAGGGAGTTGAAAGTGACTGGAATTAGATAGTGCTAATGGTTGTACAGCTTTGCAAATATAGTAAAAAAACAAACAAAATACTGAATTGTACATTTGAAAGGTTAAACTTTATAGTATGTGAATTATATCTCAATTTTAATTTTTTTCAAATCCATTTTATTTTAAAGAGAAAAAAATTAAAACAGCATCTGTTGACAATGCAAGGAGGTATCATCATTGGTTCATTCATTGGGCCACTGAGCCATACTAATATGAAATGTTAACAGTGGAAACCAGGTGTGGAGTGTAAAGGAACTCTGTATTATCTTCGCAATATTTCTGTGAATCCAAACTATTCTAAAATAAAAAGTTGGCTGGGTGTGGTGACGCATGCCTGTTATCCCAGTACTCTGGAGGCTGAGGCAGGAGGATTGCTGTGAGTTTGAGGCCAGCCTGGGCTACATAATGAGACCCAGTCTCAAAAATAAATAAATAAATAAATAAAATTTAAAAACTTGATTTTAAAAATGCTCAGCAAACACTTGTGCAGCACTCAGCAGGAGACATAGAGACAGACAGGATGCCATCTTTTTAGCTGCTGTCAGCTGAAGAAAAAGGAAAAACGGGTTCATAATCTAAAGGGAATCCAGATAGAAACCAGACCTAAGGGGGCAGGGATTTAACTCAGTGGTGTAAGCACCTGCTTGGCAAGCCTAAGGTTGTGAGTTCAATCCCTGGTACCAAAAAAAAAACAAAAAAAACAAAAAAAAAATGCCAGACCTGAAGAGAAGTGGTGCTGTCGGGCCATGAGCAGAGAGCCTCACGGGGCTGCAGCGATGCACAGAGGATGTGGGGTCTGACGGGCAGAGGAAGGCAGAGTCTCCAGGGGATCCCAGGGTGCTTGCAGGGTCACACTGCAAGCCGGCAGCTGTGCATGCGGCCTTGTGCAGATGCGCAGCCCTGGGGGAACTGAGGATTCAGCCAAAGCACGGGGTCTCACTGCTGCATGTGAGACCCAGAGGCTGCAAGCTCAGTTCTAATCCCACGTACTGCGAGGTCCTGTGACATCTGAACCATTGGCCCCAAGATTCCAGTGGCCGAGTGTTTCCACCTTTACATCTGATTTGGGCTCAGTTCCCTCAGAGACATAAACTGTCCATTAAAAACTTGGCATAAAGCATTCTGATCTCAGTTAATTTTTACTTTTATATTTTTGGTACTGGGGATCAAACTCATGACCTTGTGTTTACTAGGCAAGTGCTTCAGCCACTGAGCTAAATCCCCAGGTCTCTCAGTTAATTTTTATACCAAGAAAGAAAAGTACATTTGGCTCCTTCAGGCCTCATTACCCTTCACCCCTCCTCCTCGTCCTGAACAACTTGTAGCATGCAGGACACTGCTGTGGGATCCAGGCCCTTGGCTGAATATTCTGGGTCTTGAGTGTTGTGGACAGATTTTCCTGCACTTTCTTGTGTTTAACTCTGGGTGACCATCATAGAACAGTATTATAAATTCTGTGTCCTGTATGCAGTTGTTCTCCCTGTAACCCCCGACTACAACAGGAACTGTGTCACAGATGCTCTGGAGGTGAATGCCTAGGGCTTTTCAAACAAAACAAAGACAGAGTCTAAAGACCCAGAGCCCATGACAATGCCTCCCACAAATCCAACTGGAAATCTAAGAGTCCATGATAAGGACTCATGCCAGTCTGTTTTAACGATCTGTGCTGGGAAGGCCAAAGGTCAGCGGTGGAAGCTAGAAAGTCTACGCCAGTGGGGTGAAGGAGCTGTGCCAGTGGGTTGAGGGTTCTACACTGGAGCCAGGAAGTCACTCTCAAAATAAGGACCCGAGCTCCCCTGAAAAGTATTACAGCCATCCTCTGTGACAGTGAGGTCCCCAGCTCCTCCGACAATGAGAACAGTTGAGTACAGGTCAGGAAGGCCAGCGTGACAAGCTTCTCCAGCACACATCTTCCCCTCCGGAGCCAGGAAGTGATGCTCAATGTGAGGAGCAGAGCTCCCCCAAGTGAACCACAGCCACCATCAGCAACAAGGTCCTGAGCTCCTCTGACGATAATGGCCGAATCCATATTGGGGAAGCCAGCATGACAAGCTCCTCCAGGAGAACCAACGGCTCGAAACACCAACACTTGGAAGAACCCACAACTCCTCGCTCTTCTCCAAGTCTCTGTTTATGCTGGCAACTTTCCTCAGGTGGGCCATCTACACTCAGTACCGTGCTGATGTAATTCAGCTGGTGTTAAGTTGACCACCAGTTTTTAATCCATAACCGTTCCTAGAGTTGCTCTGTGCCTGTGGGCTTGCGCACCTGCTGCTGGCCACCCCTCTGTGGTCTGATGCCTGTGGCCGTCTAGGTGAGTCACCCCCAGGGGAAGACCACTTCCTTTCCACATGGTCTCTCCAATTCACACTGTGCAGAAAGGTTTGTCCTCATTTTCTTTACTTCTGCTACCTTTAGCTCCTATATGGAGCAAAAGGAAAATATCTTGGGGCTGAGGGTCTCATCCCTCACCCAGAGAAGTCCAGGCACTTTAAAACTCACACAAAGGTGGGTAGCGACACAAGCCTAGGAGGCTTTTGAATTGAACTCCATGCTCAGCCCTTTTAAATTTTTTTTTTTTTTAATTTTGAGACAGGGTCTTGCTAAATGGCCCAGACTGGGTTCAAACTTGCCATCCTCCTGCCTCAGCCTCCCAGAGTGCTGGGATTACACACATGCACCAACATGCCACTAGGCTAGAATCAAATCCTTAAATTCATCTGTGTTTTACCCTAAGTCAACTATCATACTTCTAGTAACAATTTTAATGACATTTTCCTCCCATTTTACACCAATTATACTTATCAAGTATAAAAGACCTTGGAAGACACACAAAAACTCAAAAGCCTTAGAAAACCACAAAGAAAACAAAACTCATAATCTCATCACCCAGGATACTGTATTGTTCATGTTTTAGTAAATCTCTTTTTAGTCATTTGTGTGTATGTAGAAATGAAGTTGTGTCAGCCAAGCATGGTGGCGCATGCCTGTAATCCCAGCACTCGGGAGGCTGAGGCAGGAGGATCATTGCAAGTTTGAGAACATCTCGTGCTACATAGTGAGCTCAAGGCCAGTCTGAACTGCACAGCAAGACCCTGCCTCAAAAAGACCAAAAAAAAAAAAAAAAAAAAAAAATTAGAAGAAGAAAGAAAAAAATGAGTTCGTGTCATGTGCCTTTCTGGCACCTGACAGGGTCTCATAAATCTCCCGCCACGTCAGCCAGGAGTCTTCCCGAACATGATTTCTCTTGCTCCACAGGATCCTGTGGTGTGAATGTGCCGCAGCACACTTGCTCAATCCTCGCTTTCTTTCACACACGCCATCACTCTGCGTGCTAGTCATTTCCTGGGGATGAGCTCCTGCTGGTGACATCGGACATCAAAGGGCACAGACAACCTCAAGATTTTATTAGACCCACACTTCCTCCCGGAAAGTCTCCTCTTGGCACACAGCCTTCGCTGGTGGATAGGCATGCTCATTTCCGCTGGCTTGCAAGCCTTGGGTGTTTTTATTTCTTTGAATCTTTGCCAGTTCTGCAGCAGTGGAAGATGGAACCATCTGTCTCTTCTCATTTGTATTTCCAATCAATAGTGAGGATGACCCTCTTCATATTGCTCATCTGTGCTTCTGCTTTTGTGACTGCTAAGCCATTTGTATCCTCTGTTTATTTTTCTATGAACGAACTGTATTTATCTCTCTTCTCAATTTGTCATTCTTTAAAGTGACTGCAAAGGTTCCAGTGAGGAAAACAGGTTACAGGGAAGCTGAATATAGTAAGAGCTCATTTGTGTCAAAGGCATGTACACTTGTAGGTACAGAAAATCTGGAAGGAAATTGCAAGATTATTAGCAATAGTCCTCTCTGCTAAGTAGGATTATGAGTTATTTTCATTTAAACACTTTTACATGCATATATTTTCAATTTTTTTCCCAATAGATTTGTTTTTTAAAGTGCCCTTGGTTTCTCACATATGGTGCACCTGCCCCTGTCCGGCAGTGCACAAAGGGACTCCATGCCTAAGAAGGAAAGGTATGAATAAGTAATCAGCCGCACAAGGACCAATGCAAATGACCAACGAGAAGAGGTGATCATTGTCAATACTAACTGGAAGTATACATTAGAAATTTGTTTTACTTTTCACCTACTAAATTTGTAATGATTCAAAGAACAAAGACTGACGTTGGCAAGCGAGTGGGGAAGCTGGCGGTGCTTCATGGGTTTGGGTGGGACCATGCCCTGGGGGCCTCCGGGAAGGTAAGGGAGGTGACACTGCTGTGGGGGGTGGAGCTGCGTATTCCAGCCAGCCCTGTGACCGGACAGACACCTAAGAAGTGTTTCAGAATGATTAAAATAATCATATCTTAATAAATACAGTAAAATAATTTATAAAGTAATGTATCCCTGTGGATTTATAAGCAATTATTTATTGATAGCCTCCTCACTGCTCAGTGCCATGCCAGTGATACAGGGGAATAAAACTCCCCACCTACTAGATGTTCTGTATGAATTCGTGTTCTCTAAAAATCTAAGAATGAATTTTAGGACCAACGGAGGTTAAGAGCAAAATATATTTATTGAGAGAAAGAAAGCTTCTCTCTGGGAGAGAGGCAGAGGGGTCCCGAGTGGGTTGCCAAAACTGTCTTTTCTAGGGACTTTTATAGAGCAAACCCACAAGATGAGATGGGTCCAAGATGGAGAAAACGGAAACTCCCAAACCAGACGGGCATGAGGTGGGACAGAGCTAGAGTCAACCAATAAGATTAATGTTCAGGTAAAATTGACCAAATCAGGGACAAATGGGCAAGCGAGTACCAAGTGGGCATGCTTAAAGAGCAGTGACTCTTCCTGTAGGGGGTTGGGATGGTGACTCTTGGCTTCCTCAAGGTGATTGATATCTATTTAGAATATCAATCCCTGATGTTTATATTTAGGGTGTGGTTGAATTTGTTTTGCCTTTTGTCTTAAGATCCGGCCCTCAGCAGAGGTGTCTGTCTCCAAGGTTTCAAGGTATCTGGGCTTCTGCACTGGCTCCTTCCAGGGCGCAGCCCTGTCTGACTGCCTATAATATTTCTAACCCAGCTGCCTGTAACAATAGTAGAATTAGACTACTATTTAACAAATCCTTGATGGCACAATGGATGGAAACAATGATTATCAGTGGCAACGGAGGGGAGCATGCAAACTGCCTCTGAAGACAAATAAAACCTGCTCGAGGTGCCAGTTAGGAAACCCAGGGAAAGGGGAACAGGTGAAATAATACTGTGAGTATGCAACCAGAAAAATTCAAACTAGGGAGCAGTCTAGAGAAAAAGTTGCCTAGTTTCTTCAGCAAATACCAAAGAGGAAAAAGAAGAGAAGACTCTAGGAAAAAAAAAACAAAAAACCTGTCAGGTACATGCCAGTGAAATGCAAGGTATCTGGACCTTGTTTGCATTCTAATCTGAATGAAATAATTATTTTGTGATTCATATATACTGTAAAATTGTACATATATATGATCTAATCAAAGAAATTTAATTCTAGGAAACTATGTGTTTGCTATTAAGGAACTACCGGTAGGTAAATGTATTAGATGAGCAATGTTGTTGTGGTTTGTAAGTCTTCCCTCCAGGGTTTAGAGGCACAAAGGTAAATATTTACACTGGGAGGGAGAGGCAATGGCAAGAATGAGATAAGATAAGGTGTCAGCTCTCAAGGAACCCCCAGGGTATGACCGGGTGGTGGAGGGGTGGCATACCGTCTCACTCAGAGCTTTTTTTGGTTGTTGGTACCGGGATCGAACTCACAACCTCGCGCCTGCCACTGAGCCAAACTCCCTTTCCTACTTTTTTTGAGGCAGGGTCGCACTATGTAGTTCAGGCCGGCCTTGCTCACGTTGTAGCCCAAGCCGGCCTCGAACTCACAACGCTCCTCCTATCTCAGCCTCCTGAGTGCTGGGATTAAAGGTGTGCGCCACCATGCCTGGCTTTCCCCCCTGAGCTTTTCCTATGCAGCAAGCGTGCAAGTGAGTGTTTCAAAAGAAATATCCTCCAGAGACAGAAGGTGACGATGAAGGATGGCAAATCCCCTCCTAGCTCAGTGTGCTGCAGTCACTGTCCGCCTGTGCCAGCAGTGGGCTTCAAGGCCTCGGAGGCTGCTGTGGCAGGACTCATGGATATTTCCTGCTTCAGGGCCGTGCTCTGTCCTGTCCTGTTGCTCCTCTGAGCCTCTGACTCCATTTAAATGAGCTACTTCCCACCAAAATCCACACTGCTGCTCCCCTTGGGCGTAGGGTACTCACCTCCTGCTCTGCATTTACTCCTTCCCTTCTCCCAGATCCTGTGATACACCTGTAATCACACCCTGGGAGGGGCAGGCCTTGAAGGCACAAATCCACAAATCCAGCCTTTGCTTACGGGCTCAAGATTCTGTTGTCACTGCAAACAAAGAATCAAGAGAGGAGGAGCCCTAAATGTCATCCTGCAACTCACACCAGAATAAGTAACCATTAAAGAACTATTGTGTGGATTTTTAAAGCTAGAAATTTCCCTGTTACTTCTCTGTTAAACCAGGAAGAGTGGCAGTATGATGCTGATCTTTCTGATAAGACCCTGAGGTACAGAGTCCTTGCTGGTGGGGAATTACAATTTATCTTATGGAATTACTGGCTTATTGAGTCATAAACAAATATTCACGTACGTGGGCTTCTCTAAACCCTGACCCTCACCCAATGGTCCAGGCCTTTCTGGATGAATGAGAGGGAGTTAGAAGGGATCTGAAAACCTGTCCTACTATGTGTGCAAGGTGTTGGTAATTTTGCATTAATTAGGTTGGGAAACAGAGGAGGATTTTAGGCAAAGAAGTGACATGATCCAATTTATGTTAGGAAGAAGTCCTCTGGCTACTGTGTGGAAAGTGGGCTGGGGGAGGGAAGTTGGGAACAGAGTAGAGTTGGGGGGTGAGTTAGAGGTTGGAGGCAGAAGAGGCCCAAGAGAGGAAGGTGGATATTGAGGAGGCATCTATAAGATTTGCTGAGGGATTGGGTGTTGGGGAATGAGAAAAGAGAAAGCAAGAACTCTCAATTTATTTTTGCCTTAAGCCATCAGGTCTTCTGTGTTTCCATAGCAGAAAGAGAATGAAGAACAGATTGAGAAAATCTTGAGCTCTGTTTTGGATTGGAAAGTTTGAGATAGGCTTTGTTTAGTTCAGAGTTTTGGGGAGAGGTCAGAGCTGGAAACGCAGATTTGGAAGTAACCAGCCGTGGGACTGGATGAGATGAGCTAAGGAGAGAAGGTGGATAGAAGAGAAGACAAATGACCCAGCATAGGGCGACTGCATGTTCGAAGGGGCAGAGGAG
>RJWM01030654.1:0-23189 GCA_004363535.1 Dasyprocta punctata
TTTTTTTTTTTTTTTTTTTTTTTTTTTTTTTTTTTTTTTTTTTTTTTTTTTTTTTTTTTTTTTTTTTTTTTTTTTTTTTTTTTTTTTTTTTTTTTTTTTTTTTTTTTTTTTTTTTTTTTTTTTTTTTTTTTTTTTTTTTTTTTTTTTTTTTTTTTTTTTTTTTTTTTTTTTTTTTTTTTTTTTTTTTTTTTGCTTGTTTGTTTGCTGTTTGTTTTACTTTTTGAGACAAGGTTTCACTACACAGCCCAGGCTGGCCTCAAATTCTTGGAGGTCCTCCTGCTTCAGCTTCTGGAGTGCGGGGATTACAGACTTGTGCCACCACACCCAGATCCAAATTTCTAATGGTTGATTATGAGGCATCTCCAATCCTTCTGGTAAAGCTTCTCCAACAAAGAATTTTTTGTATTCCTAGAGGGTTACGTTTTAAGACACTATGGATACCATTAAGTCTTACTCTCTTCTAAACGTATAAAAATTTCTCTAGGGATTCAAGATGACAATCCTCATTTCTCTTATTTAAAAAGTGAGGGCCAGGTAGGTTGGCACATACCTGTAAGCCCAGCACTCAGGAGGCTAAAACAAGAGGATTTCAGGTTGTGAGTTTGCAGCTTGGGCTACATAGGGAGTTCAAGGCCAGCTTGGAATACATGATGAGACCCTGTCACCAAAAAGAAAGAAAGAAAGAAAGCCAGCCAGCCAGCCTCTCAGGAATTGACTGAAACTTATTTTACCCTTGAGACAGCTAACTTCACCAGGTCCACTAATACAGGGACTTTGACTTGTTCCTAAAATCACTAGTTTTGAGTCCTCAATCCTCTAAGACAAATCAAAGTGTCCATGATATAGATCAACATTGCACCATAAGACATAGCACAAGTTGCCAGACACCTGGATTCAAATAAGACTGCATTGTATAATTTGTGTGACTTTGGGGAAGCTACTCTACTTTTCTAAGTTTCAACTTAATTTGCTGTAACCTGTTCGTAAAGATTGTTGATCATGAGGCTAGTAGAGGATTAAATTACATTTTCTGGAAAGTACCTGACCCAAAGTTGCTCATCAGTAAAGGACAGGGAGACTGCTTGAAGGGTATAGAACTTTAATCTTTCTAGTCCTTTATACTCTGCTTTATTTTGCCCCATGAAGTGATGAGTAGGGGAATTACAATCATTTTTATATCTCTCTCCCCATCCCCTAGCAATCTTTTCTGGCAAATGTTCAGGTCCTTTCCATTTTAGTCATACTGAAAGCCAACTAATAATAATAATTTTTAAAAATCTCATCCATCTAGGTACCATTAATACTTCAATGATGGCATTTGGGCCAAGTGTGGGTCAAACTAAAAGTTTGTCATTCTTCTGAGATGAGACGGGGGGCCACATCTTGATTATATTAGATCTTATCTAGACAATCTCTTGCACTACTTTGAAAAGAGCTCCAAAAATACGCAGACTATGACACACCCCACAACTATCTGCTTCATCGATCCACAAGTCAGCAACGCTTCATCAGTCCCATAGACTTACAGTTATTCAAATCGTGCACATAACCCAGATCCTACATTTTCTTTTGTTCTGCCTCAGAATATTCTAGAAAAGAAAAAGAAAAAAAAACCTGATTTCCAAGTCTGAGTTCAAGTTCAGGTCAAAATACCATAGTCCCTCTATCCCTCCTCCCCATCCCATGGGCAGCCCTCTCTAAGGTCCTCAGTACTTAGCATAAAGAGTTCCATACAGGGCCGGATGATTGGATTAAAAATGCATGAACAATTGTCCCAGCAGGTTCTGAGGTACTGAGTCAAGAGTCCTAGGACACGGGCCATGTGTATTGTGTCTTCACACCACAGGGTGTTGTTTGTTTTAGTCATTTCTCTTAGTCCCCTCCAACTTCCCAAGAATCAACACATTCACAGCCATTCAATAACGCCTCTTAGCCTGGGAAATGAAAACAGGGCAAGATGAGTGACAATAACCGACCTCCTGTGGAAGGAAGGATGTCTGTGGACAAGGGGAGCGTTGCAAAAGTCAAAACGGAACTCGTGACACAGCCCGCACCGCTTCCCGCGCTGCACACCGCGGCCCTCCCGCTCAGCGGCTCTCACGCCTCGCTCTCTCTTCAGGGTGCAGTCCGCCGGCCGCTGGCACCCACGCCCCCCAGGAACCTGTGAGAAATGTGGATTCGCGCGCCCCTCCCAGGCCTAGCCAGCGTCTGAACATCGGCGTGGGCGATGAAAACGCCGCTCCCCTGGGGACCGCGCTCCGGGTAGCGAGGCTCTCGTCTACGCCCCAGTCCTGCAGGGTGAGGGGTCTCCAGGACAACCACGCCCGCAGAACGTATATATAATTATGAAGCGATTTGTACCAGGTGTGACAGCGGGGCCTGTCGTCCCAGCACTCTGGTACCTGAGGCAGAAAGGTTGTCACGAGTCCGAGGCCAGCCTGGGCTACATAGTGAGACCCCCTGTCTCAAAAAGGACCCCCCCCAAAAAAGGTGCGGGGAGTTATGAGATGCACTTACACAGTCAGAGGGAGGCTGGGTCGTCCCAGAAGGTCCATCCACCGGCTGGTGAGCCAGGGAAACCAGTAGTAGCTCAGTCCAAAAAGCCAGAAGCCTCAGAACAAGAAGAACCGATCAGGCAGCCCCACTGCGAGGCTGAAGCCTGGCAGGCACCTGGTGCACGTCCATGTTCAAAGGCTGAAGAACCTCGTGTCTGACGTCTGACAGGAACGGGAGATGGCAGCGCCAAAAAGCGCACAGGCTCCGGCAGAACGAAACTGCGCGTGCGCGAGCTTCCCGGTCTCCCGCTTTGGGCTCCATCCGGGCCTCGCGCCTTTCCCGCGCTGCTGCCCGCGTTGCGGGCTGTCTTCTTCGCGTGCTTCGCAGACCCTCTGGCCAATCATCCCTGGAAACGCCCTAGGACATGTGGGAAGTGTGGGGGGAAAAGTGTGTACTTTGCCAATTTTCTAGTTGACAACCAAGATTAACCAGCGCGCACGTCATACCTCCAAACCTGGGCTGGCGTTATTCCTCCTGCTCAGGCTTCCCTATCTTTTTTTTTTTTTTTTTTTTTTTTTTTGCGGCACCGGGGATTGAACTCACAACCTCGCGCCTGCCAGGGCAGGTGCTTAAGGCACTGAGCCAAACTCCCGGCCCTGGTTTTTCGAGGCAGGGTCGCACTGTGTAGCTCAGGCCGGCCTTGCGCTCGCGTTGTAGCCCAAGCCGGCCTCGAACTCACAACGCTCCGCCTACCTCAGCCTCCCGAGTGCTGAGGCTTCCCTATCTTTTCTTCAGGAATTCCCCGCGGCTGCGGCGCCTCTCTAGCAATCGTCAACGGAGCGCTCGCCCTTAGCATCGAGCAAAAAGCATTGGCTTATTTACATGGACTCTCCACATGCACTCACAACCACCTGGATTGGAATGAGTCCTCAACATGCGATGCTTTCTCCTGGAGGGTTGAGTTGTGCAACAGTAGAGATCATCTGTCTTCATCATCCAGAACACAATATCTGCTTAATAAATGTTCCAAATGAATATCGGCCCTAGCCACATGCTGCATGTCATTTTTACCTGTTTGGTAGGTTCCAGAAGAAACCATGACATTTGTAAGACATTTATGTGTGTAGTTTTTGGGTGTTTTTGTTTTGTTTTTGGTGTGTTTTGTTTTGTGGTGGTGGTGGTTGTGGTGGTACTGGGAGTTGAGCCCAAGACTCACCTTGTGGACCCCACCAAATTTTAAATGGTGCCATATTTGGAATATAGCAAACAACGCCTATGTGTTTGCAGGGTGAAAGGCCATCTTGAGCTGGTTGGGATGATGCCCCTCTGTAAACCCAGCACTTGATAAGCTGAGGCAGGAAGATCCCCATGTGTTTAAGGCCAGCCTGGGGTACACAGTAAGTTCAAGACCAGCCTGAAATGCATAACAAAACCCTATCTCAAAAAAAAAAAAAAAAAAGAAAGAAAGAAAGAAAGAAAAAGAAAAGAAAAGGTCATCTTGACCAAGAAATCTGAATTGGTTTTTTGTTTCTTTTCTCGGTTTTTTGGTTTGTTTTTGTTTGTTTTTGGTTTGGTTTGGTTTGGTTTTGAGTTGGTCTCACTACTATGTAGTTCAACTGGCCTTGAACTCATTTTGTAGCCCAGGCTGGCCTTGAACTCATGGCAATCCTCCTGCCTCAGTCTCCTGGGATTATAGACGTATGTGCCACGACGTAAAGCTTGTTTCTTTTTTCTAGTACAGACCTCTATGCTGAGCTACATCCCTAGTGCCCCCAATTTTTTTTCCCATGCCAAGCTCAAATTTGTAATTCTCCTGCCTCAGTCTCTCAGAATCCTGGGATTACAGGTATGCACCACCAGGGCCAGCTGAGATTTCATATTTTTAATGGTGCTCTCAAAGATGTGCTAAATCAGAGAATGGTCTGTTCTTAATCACTGGCAGTAGGTGATTGTAAATCGCAGAGAGTAAATTAAAAGCTGATTTGTAACTAGCTGCTAGGAACCAAGAAGGCCCCAAACAACCCCTTACGATATTTTTCTTGTGCAATCCAGGCATACACAATAATAAGCTTTGTGGGTCGGTAACATGCCACCCAGAAAAGAAGCATATTTTAAAGCACACCTTGAGAATCGAAGGCATTGAAATAAATCATAAATTCATCTCATTATTCCTTGTTTCTCACTCACTCACTCAGCCTCATTCACAACTCTACTCCAGCAGCTTGGTTTGAAACGACTACAACTAGGAATATTTCTTCCTTTCCCAAGGCCCCCGCTGAATCCCACTGGAAATGAAAGAACTATGCAGAGAGATGGCTGAAATTTTCCATAAATTGAATTTTTTTTTTTATTATAGCAACTGCTGCTTTAAAACTCAGTCGTAACTCATATGGCTTACAAATGATTGCCTCACGTGGGGATAGCAAAATTATATTCCTCCAAGTAGATGTGCGCTTGCCCAAATCCTATGGGTGGTTTGCATGTTTAGAGCAAAGATTTGCTAATAACCAGTGAGCCTGTTAAAGGTGGTACATGCAGTCTTGGGACAACTCATGTCTGTGTAAGGTCACTTTGCTACAACTGTCCTCAGCTGCCAGGATGTTACCTTATAGGACTCACTCACTGACAACACATGACCAGCAAGAAATTTAGAATTGAGGATGAAGATGAACTTCAAAGTCATTTCATATGTTTTTGTTTTGTGTACTTTTCAAAACATTTCATTTCTTTCTTTTTTTTTTTTCCTCATTCCCTACTATCCCTTCAACCCCTCCTCCCCTCCCCATTTACAAAGTTTTGTTTCCATGTTTTCTGTCTTCATATGACACTTCAGTCTCTTGGCAACAGCCCTGCCAAGTGGTCATTCAGCCAACACAAGAACATCTCCAGGGGCCAGGGAGGTAACTCGTGGCACAAGCTGCTGGCAAGCACAGAACCCTGAGTTTGATTTCTGGTACCAAAAAAGAAAAAAGGAAAAAAAGAACATCTCCAGGAAATAGGAACTCAGGACCTTAAATCTCATCTCAACATACTTATACGGCCTCTTTTTATTTTTTGTAGCAGAACACAGCACTTCAATCAAACACAGGCTTCAGGTACCCTGCATACCTGTGCTTTCTTGCTCACTGAATCTGCACAGGTTTTTGGCTTCAAGCAACAGACCTGGACTCTAGTTACCTTAAAGAAATAAGAAATTTACTAGGAAGTGCAGAGGGAAACAGCAACAAGCTCAGCACCAGGAAGAGTGGGCACCTATCCAGGCAACCAGAGATACAGAACACTTTTGAGTCCTACCATCAGAATAAATCAGAACCAGTGGTTTTTCATCTTGGAAATTTTCAGTTCAAGTCAGGAGTGGTGGTACATACCTGTAATCCCAGCTACTCCAGAGACAGATACAAGAGGATTACAAGTTCAAGGACACCCTGGGCAATATAGTGAGACTCTGACTCAAAATAAAATTTTTAAATATGTTGGGGGTAAGACTGGACATGGTGGCATATGCCTGTAATCCCAGCACTCAGGAGGCTGAGGCAGGAGAATCACCGTAAGTTTGAGGCCAGCCTGGGCTGCACAGTGAGTTCAAGTTGAGCCTGGACTACACAGTGAGATCCTGTCTCAAAAAAAAAAAAAAAAAAGGTTGGGGGAGCCCAGTGCAGTAGCACATGCCCACATGCCAGTAATCCCAGCACTCTGGGGCCTGAGGCAGGAGGATTGCAAGTTTGAGCCCAGCCTGGGCAATTTAGCAATTTAGCAATTTAGCATTTAGCAAGAGTTTGTTTCAAAATAAGAAATAAAAAGGGGCTACATGCAACTCAAAGCAAAGGCCTTAGGTTGAATCTTCAGTACCTCCTCCACAGAAAAAGGAAGAGACCCTGAGTTCAAATTCTAGGAAAATTCAATCTGCTAAGTCTAAATGGATGTCAATCCTTGGCCCAGGGGAGACCAGTACCTTATATATTGGAAGTGGGGAGTCTACCAAAGAGAAAATGAGGTGCCATTAGCAGACAAGGGAGATACCAGCAGCTGAGCAAACACCAGCAGCTGAGTCAGGCAGGACAGCACACATCAACTTGGGAGACTGAGGCAGGAGTATCACTGAGAGTTCGAGGCCAGCCTGAGATACACCGCCAGACCCAGTGTCAAAAAACAAAAAGCAAACAAGAAAAAAGAAGGTAAACATCCCGAAAATGCAGCAAGGGTAGGAAGTAGTGAATTACTACAAACATTAATGTAGACAATCAAAACTCCTTCGTGGTGCAGTATGGTGGTATACTACTATAAGCCTAGCTATTCAGGAGGCTGAGGCAGGAGAATCTCAAGTTTGAGGACAGCCTTAGCAACTCAGCAAGACCTTGTCTCAAAATAAAAAAGGGCTGAGGAGCCGGGCGTCATGGCGCACACCTTTAATCCCAGCACTCAGGAGGCTGAAGCAGGAGGATCCTTGTGAGTTTGAGACCAGCCTGGGCTACAGAGTGAGTTCAAGTCCAGCCTGAACTGCACAGTGAGACCCTGTCTCAAAAAATAGGGTGGGGGTTATAGCTCAGCAGCCTAAGCACACGAGGTTGTGAGTTCGATCCCCAGTACCAAAAAATAAAAAAAAAAGGCTGAGGATGTAGCTTAGTGTGAAGGTCCTAAATTTAATCCTCCATGCTGAAAATTAAGAGTTTTTAGGCTGATGAGAAATTTACGGTCTTTACAGACTATGCACTGTTTGAGAAAACTACGCAAGACATCAGCACATACACTACAGGGTTTCTGTTCACTTTGCTCCTTTATTTTATGTATTTATTTATTTATTGAGGCACCGGGGATCAAACTCACAACCTCGCACCCACCAGGGCAGGTGCTTAAGCCACTGAGCCAAACTCCTAACCCTGGCTTTTTGAGGCAGGGTCGCACTATGTAGCTCAGGCCAGCCTTGCGCTTGTGTTGTAGCCCAAGCCGGCCTGGAACTCACAACGCTTCTCCTACCTCAGCCTCCCGAGTGCTGGGATTAAAGGCATGTGCCACCACACCCGGCTCACTTTGCTCCTTTAATGTTTGCCATCCAGTCATAAATGGACCTCATCTTTCCAACAAGGGTAGATATAGCCACTGTCATACATCTGGTTATTAATATTACCTCCCCTCAGGTGATAGTGTCTTGTTAAATCTCAAACATATTAGATCTCCCATCTTCTTTGAGTGTAGGGGGAGGAAAAAGTAGCTGGAGAATGCACTCCAGACCCAGTCAAAATATGCAGAGGAAGCACAATCAAATTTCTTCCTTTTCTACCAGGCATGGTGGCACACACCCGTAATTCCAGCACTTGGGTGGCTGAGGCAGGAGGACTGCTATGAGTTCAAAGCCCACCTGGGTCACATAGTGAGTTCAGGGCAAGGTTGAACTACACAGTGAGACCCCGTCTCAAAAAATCAGACATCATCATCATCATCATTATCATCATTTCTCCCTTTTCTAAAAGCCCTGGCAATTACTAAAAAGTCAAGAACAATAAAAATAGGGCTGGGGTGGTGGGGTGTAGCTCTGTGGTAGAGTGTGTTTGGCAAGGCTCAGGCCCTGGGCTCAATCCCCAGCACCAGAAAACAGATAAACAAATCAACAGGCCTGACTTCCCCATAGTGGAATCGCAAATTCCCAGAGGAGCTACAATAGACTTGGGGGGCACAGTCAAGCTCCACGCTGCCTCCCAGCATGTGTGGGGGCCACTCAGCCTCCTCTGTGCCTGGATTGCAGATGCAAAAGGATGTCCAAAGTGCAGACTCCTTACCCAGGGACCCATGGACCGCCTTGGCCTCAGGATTTTAAACAAACATCCTCACATCATAAATAAAATAGGGCATGGATATGCACGTGGGTTTTTTCCTGGGGAGAGGGTCTGTCGCTTTCATCAGATTTTCAAAGGAGTCTGTGACCTGAATTAGTATCCTGTTCCCTTCCCCCTGTAATTAATGATGGGGTGTTTATTGAGACTTCACCGCCGTGGAATCTGTCATTAGGGATGTGGCTAACTTCACTCCTGTCTAACCTCTGGAGCCAGCCGGGGCGGGGTGGGGAAGGGTAGGGGGTTTATAAGGGTTTGGGTTTCATTTTATAGGAAGGAGGGGCAAGGATCAGGCCCTGGAGACACTGAGACCATGAGCTCATCCCCCAGGGAATCTGGGCCCACACAGCTCCCACAGGTCCCACAGGGCAGCGTCAGGGCTGCCGGGCCTGTTCGGAGTCATGTTGTTCTAAATCGTGTTTTCCACTCTGGCAACACCTAACATATGGCATGTGCACTGATGCTTATGAAAACAGTGATTCATTCTTAATCCTTAAAAAAAAAAAAAAAAAGAAGAAGTCAACCCTACGTGGCCTTGGCTCTCCTCCCTGAATGCCCTTCTGTTTTCCAGAATGTCTGTGCTGTCACCTGCCACTGCCTTGTGTCCCTTATTTCCCAACCTTGCCACTCCTGCAGGCTCCTGGCTGCCTGTGGATCTCAGTCTCCTTCTGTCCTCATTGCTCTTTGCTTCTTCCTGTCACTCCTGGAACCTCCAGCCCTGTCAGTAATGTGCAGCCCTCCTGTCATTCACACCCTGTGTGTCTCCTGGATGCCCCGCCTCTATTCACCCTGCCTTTGGTCTATGCCTTTACCATCCTTCCCCCCGCCAACTCCTCCCTCCAGGGAATGCCACCAGAGCAGTAAGAAGGTAGAGGAAGAAGTAGGAAAAGCTGAGATTTAGGATGTGTGTTAGTCAGCTTTTTGTCACTGAGGCAAAAATACCTAGGAATTTAAGAATTTAAAGGAGGAAAGGTTTACTTTTGGCTCATGGTTTCAGGGGTTCCAGTCCATGGTGCACTGGTTCCATCATTTTGACCAGTGGTAAGGCAAGAACATAATGGAGGACAAGGCATGAAGGGGGAAAGTTGCATACCTCTTGGTGGATAGAAGGCAGAGAAGGTGAAACGGCCCATGCTGGTGGGTTTCTGATTTTGCCTCATCCAGGTCACCAAGCTTGTGGATGGTGCCACCCATTTTCATGGCAGGTCTCTCCTTTAGTTTGTTGTCCCACCAATCAGTTATCTCTGGAAATACCCTAGAAGGGAGCTTCACTGATTTCCTAGGCATTGATCAATCCAGTCACATTGACAATCAGCATCAACCATCATAGGCTGAATGAAGAAAGGTGGCAAAGGTGGGCTGCAGGGAAAAAAAAGAGAACCACTGACTTTGGTTTTTTGTTGTCATTGAGTTGTTTTGTTTGTTTGTTTTGGTACCAGGGATCAAACTCATGACCTCGTGCCTGCCAGGAAGGCACTTACGCCACTGAGCTAAATCCCCAGCCCAAGAACCACTGACTTTTGCCTCCTGTCTTGATTTCTTTCACAAGGTCTCTGCTTGATGTCCAGTGGGACAGAAGTAAAAGGTGGCAGATTCTGAGAAGAGACAAAAACCTCATTAATCTTGTAAAAACTGAAAGAAGCTGCTGAGGACGTAACTTAGTAATAAAGTACTTCAGGTCTTCACTTTTCTCCTCTGTAGCTCTCTATGCACATAAAATCTTAAATATTAGCCAACTGAGGTAGCACATGCAAAAAGCCCCATGCGGGGAAGGAGGAGGGGAAGAAGGAGGAAGAGAATTGTAAGGGGGAGGGGAGCAGAAGGGGAGGGAGAGGAAAGGGGATGGGTGAAGAGGAAGAGGGAGAAAAAGAGGAGACAAAGAAAAGGAGGAAGAAGAGGAAGAGAAAAAAGGAAGAGAAGGAGGAAGAACAGGAGGAACCAGTTACAGTAACAAACACCTGTAGCCCCAGTACTGTAGGAGGCTGGCAATTTATAGAGACTTTGTCTCAAAATAAAAAATAAAGGGCTGGGGATGTAGCTCACTGATAGAGCATCCTTGGGTTCATTCCCCCATTTGAAAAAAAAATTAAATATTTACATCAAATAAAACATGTATGCCTTTTCTCCTATTAATTTTCTTTGATGGTTCTGATTTGCAGGTCCTGGACATGAAACAGAAGACACTATATGTTATGGTTGCTACACTGTGTCAACTTGAGAAGTCTAACAACTTAACTAAATAACTAAGCAGTCTACATCCTAGGGTGTAGAGGACATGCCCTTACTTCTAGGATGTTGTTCATTGTGTCAACTTGAGAAGTTTAGAAGTTTAACTAGGGGACTCAGCAAGGGGCCAGGGTCCTCACTCCATAAACATCCTGATCTATGCAAGAGGAGGGCACTAAGATGGTAAAAGTGCTACACCCACCAGAGTCCAGCAGCCTTCAAACAATATAAGAGAGGAAAAGTGGCTTGTTCTCCCCTTTTTGCTCTTGCTGCTGTTGCGGTCTTCTGTCTTCTTAAAGTGCTGCCCCTGTGCCATTCCACCCTGCTGTGGAGACAGCTGATTGTGGACTGAAACCTCTACAAACTGTGAGCTAAATAAACCTTTCCCTCTTTGACTTTGGGTGTCAGTATTTTGTCCCAGCAGCAAAAGAAAAGTAACTAAGACAGCACACAGGAAAAGTGTTTTCCTCCCCATTCCAGTTAAATGTGTTCTGAGATCTGTGTGCCTATCACCTAATTGACACAATTGTTAAACCTAGCATAGTGGCACGTGCTTATAATCTCAGCGCTTGAAAGGTTGAGGTAGGAGGATCGCCATGAGTTCAAGGCCAGCCTGAGCTACATGGTAAATTCAAAGCTAGCCTGGAGCACACCAGCCACCACTGGGGACACTTCCCACTGGTAACCAGCTTGGGCTGGGAAAAGTAGCAGCCAGTCCCGCACTGGCACACCCATGACCACCATCACATACCCATACCTAGCACTGGCCAGGAAAACCAGCCAACCACAGCTCAGAGAAATAGTAGCCAACTCGGGAAGTGCCTGGGACCCCACAGCCTGCTTGTTTGGAAGAATTCAGGAAAATGTCAAGACAAAGAAGCAAAAGGCAGTCTCTGGCTTCCAACCCATGCAGAGCAAGTCCAGGAGATGTAAACATGGAAGAGATTGAAAGTCGCACACCTGAAGTTTCTGAAGTGAAGGCAACTGAAGTAAAGAAACAACTTCATGAGGCTGCAAATGAAATTAGATCAGAAATAGTAACTCAGGTAAAAGAAGAAATGAAAAATATAATAAAATAATTGCCGAGCATATCTAAAGAAAACATAGATTAAAAAAAAAAGAGCATAGGAAAATGATGGAAACCTTGAATGAAACATACAGGAAGGAATTACAATGCATGAAACAGATTCAAAGAGATATCCAGGAAATTAAAAACTCCATTGAAAGCCGACAAAACCACTTGAAAGAAACCAAATATAAACTTTCAGACCTTGAAGACAGGTTTGCAGCTAGTGATCATGAAAGGAAAGATTTCTTAAAAATAACAAGGAGCTGGGCGTGGTGGCACATGCCTTTAATCCCAGCACTTGGGAGACTGAGGCAGGAAGATCTGAGGGAGGAGGATCTTTGTGAGTCTGAGACCAGCCTGGGCTACAAAGTGAGTTCAAGGCCAGCCTGAACTGCATAGTGAGACCCTGTCTCGAAAAATAGGCCCAGGGATTTAGCTCAGTAGCCTAAGCACCTGCCTGGCAGGTGTGAGGTTGTGAGTTCGATCCCTGGTACCAAAAATAAATAAATAAATAAATAAATGAACAAATATAAAATAGAGGGAGGATCCAACCAGAAGACAACTGGCCAGACTTCCTGATGAGTGGCACAAGCAGCGAAGGCTCCAGGAAGAGAAAGATCTGCGCCTCCTGTGAGCCTATAGTGTGTGGGCTGAGAATCAACACCCACCCCACCCCCACCCCCATAAGCAACCTGCCGGTTCAGAGGACCAGCTAAGTTGACAGCAACTAAGGTACATAAAGCAGCTAAATGTTAGTATTGTTTGGTTGATTTTGCAGGCCTGGGGCCAGCAGTCTGAGCACCTCTTGGGAGGATGACAGTATGCAATATAGCAAATATGGGGGATTCCCTCCTATCTTGTCTTTGAGGTCCAATATTGTTCTCACTGTTTTGTTTTATTCTGATTTATTGTTTTTGCATTATTCAATATTCTGTTTTGATTGGTTTTATTCTATTTTGTTTTTGGTTGGATTTTACAATACCTGATGGAATGGTCAAGTATTGTGAAGATAACAAGATATACTATAGTAGCTATTGTTTTCCTAGTATCCTGCTTTGAAGTTCTATACCAGTTCTACTGCTTTGTCTTGATTGACTTTGTTCTGCTATGTTTTGTTGGATTTTACTATCTTTAAAATAGAATTAAAAAATAAAAATCAAAAAAATTTTAAAAATAAAATAATAAATAAAAATAAGGAACCAAAGCCAGCCTGGACTACACAGAGAGACTCTGTTTCAAAAACAAAACAAAGCCAAAAACCACAAGTTGTTAACTGTGCAAAAGCAGAGCCCTGATGGTTTTACGTAAAAAGTAACACACAAACACAGAGATGATCTAGCGGCCACCACATTCACCATGATGAAGTTGAGTCATCACCTCCCTTAGGTTTACTTATTTACCCAAAAAAGAGGAATTCTATTTCAAAAAATTAATTCCCATGGAAATAATTACACTGCAGTTACAAACATCAGTCATCTGTCCGTGCACCCTCCTGGAGCTACGGCTGCAGATGAGAATAATGTGTGGTTTCTCCATGTGGCTCAGGTTGCTCAGGCAGGATAGTTGTGTCCAAAGGCCAGCATCTTGACTGAGAAGCACGTCCTTCACAGCTCACCTCGGAGGGCAAACCGAGTCACTCTCAGCACGTGCAGTCTGCAGGGGCAGTCACGAAGGTCTTCCCGAGCTCAGGGCAAGGAACAGACCCTCTCGAAGGAAGGATGTCAGCATCCCAGGGTAAACAGAACATAGATGAGGCATGCGCGCGCACACACACACACACCTCTTACAATGCACAATCTGCAGAACTTTCAAAGTGTGACTTGCTGTCGGGCTTGTCATGGTGGTATATGCCTATAATCTCAGCACTCTGGAGGCTGAGACAGGAGGATCACCATGAGTTCAAGGTCAGCCTGGGCTACGTAGAGAACTCAAGATCAGCCTGAACCACATAGTGAGACCCTGTCTCAACAAATAAAATAAAATAAAATAAAATAAAATAAAATAAAATAAAGCACCTTGAATAACAAAATAAACCCATTCTTGTTTTAACAGTGGTATTGCTTCATAACTGTCCTTTGTGCTCTTTCTCTAGCTCCTTTTGGGGCAGGAAGGAGGGGGCAGCTCATGTTAAAGCAAAGTCAGCAACTTATCTGGAGCCATAACTCCTTTTCCTGTACCCTAAATCCTCGAGAGGGAGTTCCGAAAGGGAAAAAGAAAACAATTAAACCTTATCCAGTGGAATTTAGAGAGCTAGAAATAAAACAGCCTTCAAGGTGGAAACAGATATCCCTCTGGCTTAAAATCAGGTTCTCCAACATCTGTTGAGGGATGTTCTGTGACCAAAGGGCCTGTCAGTATCAATAAGCAAAGGCGCTCCCGCTTGCTGTAGGATTCAAGGCGTCAGGGGTTCCTGAAATGGATACAGAGTGGAGTTCAGACCTAACGATGGAGTCTCGGGTAGCGAGGGAAGGAAAAGAAGAGGAGGGATTACCATGCGGAGTCGCCCCTGGCCCTCCTTTGAACTCTCTCTGGGTTTTTGGAACCTAACCAAGATCAAACAGGCAGTTGCAGCCAGCTCCAGGCCTCTCGCTCTCTGTGTAAATTTAGGAGTTGATTTTGAGGTTAAGATGATGAAGTTTTGTAGTAACTTTCAACTGGAAAGTATTGCATTTGCCTTTTGTATTCCCCAAAGAAAGAAGCAATGCCCGGCTGTGTAATGAAAACTCCTTTCAATCTAACCATTGTGTTAGGAACAGATTTCACACAGAGCAAACCTTTGTAACAGACTCAAAGATTCCCCATCACTGTGCCCAGGGATCCGTGCACAAGCACCAGCCGCAAAGTGTGCCGTTCCCCAAGCCAAACGCACACCCTGGTGTGACCTGGAGAGAGTGTCACACTCATAGCTGCCCCTGAACACTTGTTTGCACTTATTGTTGCTGCAGCTTACAACCCAGGTGATGGGAAAGGAAACTGTAAATTGTCCTAGGGGTAAAAAAAAAAAAAAACCTCTGGTTTGACCTAAGAGACATGGCTCAAGTAGTTGCAGCCTTCATTCCTTGAAAAAGAATTGCTCATTTTCCGCATCTACAGTGTTTCTTACTAGACTCCTTCGCAGCTTGGCAATGCAGAGTTTCATGTAAAGCAAGTGCTAGGAAGTGAGGTTTAAAGTGATACATTAAATGTTAAACCGTCAAAACAGGAGATTCTGCTTGGAAAATGATTTTACTGAAGTTGAAGTTAGCTGAATTAACAGAGTTTCAATCTGCTGTGATAGAGTTGTTATTGTGGTTTGAAGGGGGGGATTTCCTTTCCCTTCCCCTTGTCTGGGAGTAAATGTTAAAAACAATCAGTTCTTGAAGAATAGCTGCAAGCTGGAGGCCCTGAAGCCAGATAAAGCCACCTCAGTTAATGATAGGAACGCTAAAAAGAACAGACACAGCAGTACTTACAAAACTTGCTTTCCCAAAACTTCAATAAAGTTCCTAGATGATCTTATGAGTCCTTTTTGAATAATGGGTGGTGCTATCTCCATCTTATCAGTGGGGAAATCAAGGCATTGCAGATAACTTGCCAAGGTCATAAGATTTCTCTGGCCACCTCCAAGACAGCCCATGAAGGGATGTCCTGGTTGGTCCCACCACTAACTTTTAGGGCCAGCTTGTGCCTGAGTCTGTCCTGTGTTCCCAGCTCAAAAATCAATTTTGTAGCTGGGTGTGGTGGCACAGACCTATAATCTCAACACTCAAGAGGGTGAAGCAGGAAGATCACCGCAAATTCAAGACCAGCCTGGGCTACATCGTGAGTTCAAGGCCGGCCTGAACTATGCTGTGAAACTCTGGCTCAAAAAAGGAAAAAAAAAAAGGGAGGGAGGGAGGGAGGGGGAGAGAGGGTGAGAGGGAGAGAGAGAGGGAGGGAGGGAAGAAGGAAGGAAGGAAGGAAGAAAGGAAGGAAGGAAAGAAGGAAGGAAGGAAAAAAGAAAGAAAGAATAGGAAGAAAGGAAAGAAAGAAAGAAAGAAAGAGGAAAACTGATCTGTGTCTTTTCAAAGATATTATAAGGGCTCAAAAAGAGACTTTTCTCCTTTTCTTTTTTCTTTTCTTTTTGAACCCTGGTCCTCACACTTAATAAGCAAGGACATGGATGTAACACAACTTGCACTGACTCAAGTATACACTTCTATCCTGAAAACTATGTTGAATACTTTCTCCCAAAGTCACAGTCTTAGGACAGGAAGCTTCAGTCTTTTAAAGTATTGAGGGGACCGCCGGGATCGTCACCTGCCCCACCTCCTCACCCCACGGACCTAGGGGACCAAAGGAGTCGCTGGTCTCCCCTTCTGCTTGTCCCACAACCTTGGAGACCAGCGGGATCGTCAGTCACCCACCACCCACCCACCCAAAAGACCACACCAACCCAAGGACAATTAGCAGCCCCTTCCACTGCCTGCAGGACCTTGGTGGGCTGGTGGGAGACTCAGCACCCGTTTTTCACATAGAGAACCTCAGCAGGCTTGCAACAATGTGGTTAGTTTCCCCCTCAAATAAAGGACCTCAGTGGGTAAATGGGAGCAGCAGTAAACATTGTGAGAATGGCCATACTCCCGAAACTGTTATACGGATTTAATGCAATTCCGATCAAAATCCCATTAACATACCTTACAGATCTAAAGAAGACATTCCTAAAATTCATTTGGAAACAGAAGAGACCTAGAATAGCAAAGGCAATCCTGGGCAACAAAGGCAAGGCAGGAGGTATCACAATCCCTGACTTGAAACTGTACTACAAAGCTACAGTGGTAAAATCAGCATGGTACTGGCAAAAAAAACAGACCTGAGGATCAATGGAACAGATTAGAAGATGCAGACACAACTGCAAAGACATTTGGCCACCTTATCTTTGACAAAGGGGCTAATCATGTTCACTAGAAGACAGATAGTCTCTTTAATAAATGATGCTAGAAAAATTGGCTTTCCACATGCTGAAGACTGAAACTAGACCCATGTTTACCACCATGCACTAAAGTCAAAATGGCTCAAAGAGCTAAATATTAAAATAGAAACAGTAAATCTACTGGAAGACAAGGTAGGTAGAAATCTTGAAGACATGGGTTAGGCAAAGAGTTCATGAACAAAACGCAAACCACACAAGAAGTACTTCAAAGAATCAACAACTGGGATCTCTTCTTTTTTTTTTTTTTTTTTTTTGGTACCGGGGATCGGGCTCACAACCTCACACCTGCCAGACAGGCACTTACACCACTAAGCTAAATCCCCAGTCGGGGATCTCTTCTTATTAAAAAATATTTGTACTTCAAAAGAAATCACCAACAGAGTGAAGACAAAGTCCACAGAACGGGAAAGAATTTTAGCCAGCTGTCCCTCAGACAAAGGACTAATATCTAGAACATATAAAGAATTGAAAAACATCAGGCCCCCCAAAGTCAAAGACACAACCCAAAAATGGGCATCTGAGATAAACACACACTTCTCAGAGGAAGAAATACAAATAGCAAATAAATACATGAAGACATGCTCAATATCACTGGTCATTCGAGAAATGCAAATTAAAACAACACTGAGAGCCGGGCGTGGTGGTGCACGCCTTTAATCCCAGCACTTGGAGGGCTGAGGCAGGAGGATCGTTGTGAGTTAGAGGTCAGCTTGGGCTACAATGTGAGTGCAAGGCCTGCCTGAGTTACATAGTGCAACCCTGTCTCAATAAACTAGGGAGTTTGGTTCAGTGGCGTAAGCACCTGCCTGGCAAGTGCAAGGTTGTGAGTTTGATCTCCGGTGCCACAAAAAAAAAAAAAAAAAAAAAAACTCAACACTAAGATTCCATCTCACTCCAGAAAGAATAGCTGCCATCAAGAAATTAACTGACACCAAATATTGTCAGGGTTGTGGGGAAAAAGGAACTCTTCTCCACTGCTGGTGGGAGTGTAGAGCAGTACAACCACCGTGGAAATCAGTGTGGAGATTCCTCAGAAAACTAGGATTGGAAGTCCCATTTAATCCAGCTATTCCTCTTCTGGGTATTTTCCCACAAATATTGAAAATGTCATGCCACAGTGACATATGTGCACTCATGTTTATAGCAGCACAATTTTTAATAGCTAAATCTTGGAAACAACCCAAATGCCCATCAACCACAGAATGGATAAAAAAGATGTGGTATTTTTATACAATGAAATATTACTCAGCTATAAAAAAGGATAACCTTGAGGCTTTTATAGGCAACTTGAGACCATACTCATAAGTGAAATAAATCAAACTCACATTTATGAATATCATATTGTCTCCCTAGCATAAAAAATAAAAATCCGAAAGAGTAATAAGATCCTAAATATACAATAGATACTGTAATGATGAAAGGGAAAGAAAGTGCTCAAAAAGTCAGAATAACTTGGATAGGGGAAGGAAAAAAGGAAGAAAGGAAAAGATTATATGCATGTTGGTAAACACATATAAATGTATACACATATACGTATGCTAGATAGATAACTATGCTACTAATCTCTGTTAGTTCATCAAAAAGAACAGTTTGTGATGTTGTTTGATTGATCACTTTTGTGCCTAGATTTTATAACCTGAGCAACAACTTCTAAGACAACAATATGCAATATATTAACTAATGTTAATTCCCTACTTTTTTTTGAAATTCTGTATCATTTCTATCCTTTTATTCTGTTTTGCTTTTTTAAAAATAAAAAAATTTTAAAAATAAATAAATAAATAAATAAATAAATAAATAAAGTATTGGGCCAGGGATGTGGTTCAGTGGCATAAGTGCCTGCCTGGCAAGAGTAAAGTCCTGAGTTCAATTCCCTCCACCAAAAAATTAAATTAAATTAAATTAAAGGTCTCACTTTGAATCGATTTCAATATATTACATCATACAAAAGTAAGCATGCTGTTATTTTATTGTGCAGCAATGTCAGAAAACAGAATAAAAATGTATTTCCATGAGCCAAGTGTGCTGGCACACACCTGTAATCCCAGGGCCCGGGAGGCTAAAGCAGGAAGATTCTTGCAAGTTTGAGACCAGCCTGGGCTACAAAGTGAGCTCAAAGCCAGCCTGAACTGCAAAAGTGAGACTCTGTCTCAAAAAGACAAAAAAAAAAAGTACTTCCACTATTTGGTATATTCCAATTTTGCACAGTTGGTTTGCAATGATGTAGAAATTGTTTCAGTTTGTCTGGAATTCATCCAAATAGCCACTCCCGTTTTCATTTTTCATTTCTTCTTTCTTTTTTCTCTTGTTCTTCAATGTAAATTTTGCCTTTTTAAAAATTTGTTTTGTTTTGTTTTGTTTTGTTTTTGAGACAGGGTCTCGATTTGTAGTTCAGGCTGACCTCAAACACACAGCGATCCTCCCACTTTGGCCACCCAAGTGTGGGATTACAGGTGTGCGCGCCCTGCCCGGCTCTTTTCCATTCTCTATGGCCAGACTGCAATCATCCTGGACTACAAGGTATAAGTGATACTGACCTAGAAGCGTGTGCGTGGTAACTGTAAGAGTTTGAGGCCTGCCACTTGTAATGATACAATCTCAGGTACACTGACACATGGTTGAGGAGCGGTTTCTGAAAATCAAGTTCATTCCCGTAGGTCCGGGAGTTTGGCTCAGTGGCTTAAGCGACTGTTTGCAGGCTCGAGGTTGTGAGTTCAATCCCCGGTACCGGAAGAAAAAAAAAAAAAACTCCAAGCTCATTCCCTTCCATTCATGTTACAGAAACAGATTTTGATAAGTAAGGAAAGTTCTGAGCACAGAATTCGATGATTAAGAAGAAAGAGTCTCCAGGTCCTGGCATTCGAGAGCAGAGACTGAAAGTCCCCTTAGACCTCGGCGCCTGCTCACCCCCATTGCTGCTGTTAGGTCCCAGGAGGGAGCTTGGGTAGAAGCAGGGAGAACCTTTCACCTTATGATAGGATTGGCCAGCGTTCTCCCTTCACAGAATTACTGATGCCCACAGTTGCACAATTACAGATTCTTTCCTGTCTAATACAACAAAAATACCCTGGTGAAATACCCATTTGTTCCTCCATCACCAGCCGGCAAAGCTCAACACCCCTGACAAAATACTTTGGGTGTTTCGCAAAAAGTAAGATTCCTAGATCTCAACACAGAGTCAGAGAGGCAGCAGCATCCGGCCACCTGGACCTAGGACTCTGAATTTATAACCCGAATGACATGCGTTTCTTCTTCAACCAAAGGGAAGCGCGAGAATTTCTCGCTTAAAGCTAAAGAAAAATAAGGAGGAATCAGGAGTAGAAGACACCGGCCTGGGGATAAGGTGTGGATGAAAGGCAGACCCTCAAGTTTGACCCATTTGACTCCTGAAGCTCCTCCAGGAGGCACAGAGAAGACCAAAAAGGGAAATCAACGAGAAAGAAAGGAAGAAAGGAAGAAAGTAGCTCTTCTGGACCTTCTGTGGCTCTCTAAAATGTTCTAGGACCAGCTATACATGGTGGCATATGCCTGTAATCCCAGCACTCAGAAGGTTGAGGCAGGAGGATTGCTGCAAGTTTGAGGCTAACGTGAACTACACAGCAAGACCCTGTCTCAAAATAAACAAACAAAAATGTTCTAGACTGAGGTTGGGACTCAATGGCAGAACATGTACTAGCATGGGTGACGCCCTGGGTTCCATCCCTAGCACCAATAAAATGTCCTGTACTAAAAGATCTCTGCCATCTCATCAAGGAAAGAGATTTACTGTTGCCTTCTTCACCTGCTCTTCCTTCCCCTCCTCCTCCTTCTTTCCTGGTAGTGGGAATTACACCCAAGGTTTTCTCACTGAGCTATCTCTCCATCCTTTCATTTTTAATTTTTACTGTCAGACAGGAACCAGCTAAATTGCTAAGTTGCCCAGGCTGAACTGGAAATCCCTCCCTCTGCCTGCCTCCCAAGTAATGAGGTTACAGGGATACCCCTTCAACTCTGGCCTCCTTCTTTTCTATATTTCCTTTTTTTTTTGTTTGTTTGTTTTTTTTTGCGGCACCAGGGATTGAACTCACAACCTTGGGCCTGCCAAACAGGCGCTTAAACCACTGAGCCAAACTCCCAGCCCTAGTTTTTTTGAGGCAGGGTCGCACTATGTAGCTCAGCTCAGCCTTGTGCTCGAGGTGTAGCCCAAGCCAGCCCCGAACTCACAACGCTCCGCCTACCTCAGCCCCCACCCCGCCCCCGAGTGCTGGGATTAGAGGGGTGCACCACCACGCCCAGCTCTATTTCCCTTTTCTTTTTCCTTTTTTTTTTTTTGGTATTTTTGAGGCAGGGTCTTGCTATGCAGTTCAGGCAGGCCCTGAACATTCACTTTATAGCTTAGGCTGGCCTCAAACCTACAGCAGTCCTTCTGCCTCAGTCTCCTGAGTGCTAGGATTACAGGCATGCACCACCACATCCAGCTTCTTTATTTGCTTTCTGTATAAAAAGCTTTTCTTTCCCCATTCAGTGCCCAGAATTTTTTTCTTTTTTTTTTTTTTTTTTGTACCTGGGATCGAACTCACAATCTAGACCCTGCCAGGCAGGTGCTTACACCACTGAGCTAAACCCCTGACACTATTTTTTGAGACAGGGTCTCACTATGCAGTTCAGACTGCCCCTGGACTCACTCTGTAGCCCAGGCTGGTCTTGAACTCACAGCGATCCTCCTGCCTCAGCTTCCAGAGTGCTGGGATTAAAGGTATGCACCACCACGCTCGGCAATGCCCAGAATTTTGCTTGGGAAAAGAAATGTAGGTTTTATGAAGAGTGGGGGTGGGGGTTGTGGGGTTTGTTGTTGTTCCTGCTGCTGTTGCCTCTTTATGGGGAGTTTTAAAAGGTACTTTTTGCAAATAAATACTATGTACAGTATTATAAATCCACATCTTTTTCTACATTAGTTTCATCAAGGCTAACTACAGAATACTATTTTGGCAGATTTTTTTTTAATTAATACCTTACTTTAAACAAGGCAAAACATTCTTATTCACGCAAATACCTTTTGCCGACTCTACCCAATATTAGGAGCTTCCCAGGCTGCGAAGACTATCATGATTAACCTTCCTCAAATGAAACTTTAGGGATCTGCTCTGAACCCACAAAAGAAATTAAATGCACAGTTAAGGCTGATTTTCATCATCAAGCTACAGCAGGGAATTGTCTCCAAAGCCGTCTCCTGCTGCCTTCATTAGAGTCTTGATCTCTCGCTGCAAATTTATATTCCTCAGTGGATTTAAGGCAGATATTGGATATCCTTTTAATCTATATTTATTAGGCAAGCTATTGATGAGTCTCATTCAGCCACAAATTCATGAACAATATTCCCATGACTGCTCTAGAGTCTTCCGTGAATACGACATCTTCAGGCTAGATAGCTATTTTTCACAGAGTAAATGGCATATTTCAAGACCAAATGCAAAACGAAAAACACGAATCCACCTCTGTTTCAAAGTACCACTTTTTTTCTTTCTTTTTGTCTTTTTCTTTTTTGAGGCAGGCTTTGGTTAAATTGCCCCGGCCGGGCTTGAAATTACAATCCTCTTGCCTCAGCTTCCTGAGTAGATGGGATGATTCCTGGCCTAAGATACACTTTCACTTGTTCTCCAAACCCCAGTCAATCAGCAAACACTAAGGATGCCAAAAAGAGAGAATGTCAAGAGAGGACTTCTGGGTTTCAGCCCCTTAACACCTGGAACTGCAGGCATGCACCACAGCGCCCAGTGAAAGTAACCCCTGGAGTTTCCACTCAATCACCTGGCCAAGGTCACCCTGCTGCTTAGGGTTGGGCTCAGGATGCAAAGCTGAATGTCCCGTTTCCCAGGCTACACAGTAAGAGTGGTGCCCCTGGCCTCTGGGGATGGATGGCCTTCATAAGCGTAAGGAGCACGAGGCAGCTGCACAAATGGCAAATCTGTGCTCTAACATCCAGCGGGCTGCAGATTCCCTGGGGAGCCATGTGCACAGTTCCTGATGCTGAAGGTGCTCTGTGCCTTGGGGAGGAGGCTGCATGTCCGATTCCAGCTGCGGGGCCCCGATTTCGAGGAGCTAGGGACAGAGTGCTGTGTCCGTTTGTCCTGCGAGGATGAGAGGGTGGCTCAGGTGTATAAAGTCCTCTGTAGAAATAAACTGTGTGGCTGAGAGGCAAGTTAACCCTTTCAAGATGCCAGGCTAATACTAGGGTTTAATTATCTCTTCCAAGGTACTAAATGACACTCTGAGGTTCTTGAGGAGGAAATTTTCTCTCTGATGGAAACTGTTTCCTAAACTACTGTTGGCCTCTGTTCTCCTGTCCTAAGTACCTTGCTTTTTTTTTCTTTTTTTTTTTTTTTTTTAAGGCCAGTCAGTTGTAGGCAAGATCACTGCTTTTCTGCTTAAAAGAAAGTGGGCATAGCCGGGCGTGGTGGCGCACGCCTTTAATCCCAGCACTCGGGAGGCTGAGGTAGGCGGAGCGTTGTGAGTTCGAGGCCGGCTTGGGCTACAACGCGAGCGCAAGGCCGGCCTGAGCTACATAGTGCGACCCTGCCTCAAAAAATCCAGGGCCGGGAGTTTGGCTCAGTGCCTTAAGCGCCTGCCCTGGCAGGCGCGA
>RJWM01030655.1:0-23206 GCA_004363535.1 Dasyprocta punctata
CTTCTCCCCCCTTTCACGTGCACAATGAAAAGTGTCCCCTCACTCACTACATTTTTTTACTTTGGTCCCTGTTTGGGCAATATATGTAGTGTTGGCTGCAGCTCTAGGTGTTCAGGGTGGGCTTTATGGTGGGGTAGTGAAAAATGGGGAGAAGATGGGAAAGAAAAGAGACAACAGCTTAGGTCAGGTGGAGCACTCTCATGATGAAAGGAAAGAAACTGCTCAACCACCTTAATGACATTTATTTATACATTTTACAGGCTGGTGTCACATGACACCACTTTTGCCTGGCAACTGATCCTTGAATGGTCTTGGGGCTGGGTGTTCTCTGAACTGAAGCAGCTTGCCTCACCGTCACATGTGTGACCAATTTCCAGCTTCAACCACGCCCTTCACACCAGTGTCACACTTTAGGCTGCTGAGGAGTTACCAAGTCTCTTTTTCACCTAATGAACTCATAGGTCATTTTTATTACATAAGGACATAAGGTGATCTTTCTGGAGGACCTTGGGGTGGAACAGTTCCCAGTGGGTGACGAGGCATTAGAAGGAGTAGATCAGGCATTTCCCATGATAGGGCTATAGACTGGAGTAGAAATTTGGTTGTGTGATCCTCACAGAACTGTTCTTAAGCTAATTATGCCTAGAGAGGGATAGTAAAGACTTTACTCAATTTTTCTTAGATGTGGCCCTCGAGGAATGGGCATTTCTACAGATGATATTCTACTATGTATCTGACAGCTGTGGAACAGCAAGTAAACTCTCTCCCTCTCTCTTTTTCTCTTTCTCTTTCAAAACTAAACACATCTCATTAGATCAAGCCACAGTGCATATGTGTCTGGTGACAGAAATCTCAAAATAAATATATGGCACAATTAAAACTCAGACAGCAAACACAGGTTACACATCTTTTTACACCAGACATGAACCTGAGGCCACAGTTTTGATGACAAAAGCAAAACTGAGTATAATAGGGAGAAAGGACTAGCATTAGAGAAATAACCCCAAAGCATGAAAACTTAACACACAAATTTCTATCTTTTTCCCTTTTTTCCTGTACAGGAAAGCATAGTACTTTTCAACTCTCTTTCCCTGAGTTGTTCAGCACCAAGAAGTCAAATAACTTGAATACTCTGATAGATAGAATCCTGGCGGAGGGGCGGTGCCAAGAAGGGAACCAAAATTTGCTCAAGGGGTAGGTGAAAGAAAGTGACCCATGCAGAGCACTCAGTGTGAGCCTGCAACTCAGGGTCCCTCTTCAAACACACTTGGCACCAAGCAAGTGGCTACTCAGTGGGACACAGTGATGGGCATGCCACCAACTGCACCCCACAAAAATCAGTAACATTAGGTGAAATGGGGCCATGCTTCCCAGACCTAAGTAAAGCATCTGTCCTGGCTGAAGGATCCGGATCCCAGCTCCCTGGGCAGTTTCACCAGTCCCCGTGCTACAGGCAGCCAAGTTGGCTAGAAATATTACAGACAGTCAGTCAGAGATGGTCCCTTGAAAGAGCCAATGCAGAAGACCAGATTCCTTACAACACTGAAGGAGACAGACACCTCTGCTGTGAATCGGACCTCAAGGCAAAAGGCAAAACAAATGCAACCACACCCTAAGTATAAACATAAGGAATTGATATCCTAAATAGGTATGGATCACCCTGAGGAAGCCAGGAGTCACCATTCCAACACCCTACAGAAAACGTCACTGCCCTTTCAGCAAGTCCTCTTGCTACGTGACTTGTTTCCCCATTTGATCTCAATTTAATCAATTTTACCTGAGCAATTACACTCATAATCTCATTGGTTGACCATAGTTCTGTCCCACCTCATGCCTGCCTATCTTGCAAGTTGCCATGTTTTCCCAATCTTGGATACATCTCACCTTGTGATTTTACTCAAAGTCCCTAGAAAAGGCAGACTGGTAACCCACTTAGGACACCTTCTGTCTGGCTCCCAGACAGAAGCTTTCTTTCTTTCAGTAAGTATATTCTGCATTTAACCTCCGTTGCTCCTGAAATTCATTCTTTGATTTTAGAGAACACAACTCGTACTGGACATCTAGTAGACTGAGAGTTTCATTCTACTACATCACCCCCTCATCTCTGCTGAGCACAGTTGCATGTCTGCAGGGGCAAGACAAGCCAAAGCTACCTAAAGGAAACCCCCATGCTGCAAGCAAAGGCCAGGCAGTCACACAAACACGCACCCATCTGATATGTGGAAGCCCTCCTGGTCCTTGCAAAGGCCAAAGCCTTTTAGTATACCACCTGGTCATCTCCAAATGGCAATCTCCAAATGGCAATCTCCAAATGGCAATCTAGTGACCATTCACCCAGGGAATCTGACCCATGGATCCAACAAACACCCTTGGTTGTCTGTAAAAAGGAGAAGAAAGTCTCCCCCAGAGGAGAGTTACCTTCCTTTCTTGCTGGGCTTGTTTTGGCAGGTGACTGCTAACTTCTGGCTGATGTCTGATGAGGTCTCTGGCTACTTACGACTTTGACATCTGGTGAGATCTGGTGATAAAACCTGGCTGGCTTGCTAAATGTTACTGAGTGGTGGAATCAACAGATTGCCACCTTTTTTTTTCTTTTTTGTCTTTTTGCCTTTTTGAGAGAGGGTCTTGCTATGCAGTTCAGTCTGGTCTTGGGCTCACTTTGTAGTCCAGGATGGTCTCGAGCTTGCAAATGATTCTCTTGCCTCAGTCTCCCAAGCACTGGGATGACAGGAGTACACCACCACACGTGGCTTAGATTCCCATCATTTTTTTAATAATAGATTCCAATTTGTCATGCATGGCAAGTAGAAAATTGCAAAGCATACACCTAATGGTGAAAGTAAAGTGGTGCCTTTAATGAAGGTCATGAACAGATAAATAGTGCTGGAATGACATAAAAGGAATGCTGGCCATGATATTGACAAGTCAGTGGTTCAGGCTCAAAGGTGAGAGGATAAAAGGAGAGCGTGTGCTTTGGTTAGGAACCACACAGAATGGCCCCAGGGTGTGCCTGAACCCAAGTGGTTGGAGGGGAATGATTAAGGAGGAATTGCCTAGGGTTCCACCCAAGCTCAAGTGGAAGGGGAGAAAAGGGGAGTGATTCCCTCAGCTATCTGTACTATTTACAATTTTAAACCAGTGGTTATAAGGTGAGGTATCAGTACGTGTTCTGGTTACTATTAATTTGTATCAAAGCTCCATGAATTTAGATTTATAAATAGCAATCTTTTATTATTCTTATGTGATAGGTTTTTCCTCACACAGTTCTGTCTAGTTGTTATGGTGGAGGCCCAACATGGCAGAGACACCATTTCGGAAAGACACCATATCTGAATTCTTCTTCTTGATCCAAGCCAGACTCCCTGTCCTTCCTTCCCGCACGAGGCAAAGATTCCCCAATCCCCAACCTGCATGTACTAACACGTAACACTAATCCATCACTGTCAGCTAACCAACCCCCTTCCAAAAAGATAATCTATATAAGCAACCCCTCACCCTTTGTCCGGAGAGAGAGCTCCCACATTCTCAGTGTGTGCGTGTCTGTCCCGTGCCCACATTAAAGGCCTTTCTTTGACTCCTTTCTTATTATTTCTGCACTGGTTAAACTGAGTGCCAAAAATTACTCAATCATTATGCATCTTGTGGATCAGGAATCAAGAAAGTTCACAAAAAGGACAAATACTTATTTCTGCAAAATGTCTGGTGCCTCACAGGGATGACTGAGGGCTGGGACAATTGTTCCTGGGTATTCTGCTTCTGCGCTGGGCTCTTCCCTTGAATTCAGTCACCTGGACTGAGGCTGCTGCTGGGACCACCTCCCCATGGTTCTCTCTGGGATGCAGATTCCTCAGAGCACGTAACTGGAGTCAGAAAGCGTGGGTCTCAAAGGGGTCTCTGAGAGAGTGATGGAGTAATCAGACAAAACCTGCATGATATTTTCTTACCTCATCCCAAGCCAAAATACTCCCCTGCCACAGGATACTGTTGGTTAGCAAACAGCCAGTTAAGGTTTCTCCTGGCTCAAGGAGAGGGGACTTAGATGCCATCAGTCAGGCTAACAAAATCAAAGCATTTGTGACCAATCATCTTTAAGACCACTATAATATTTGACTATAGACCACAACATTCACTTTTGATTTTTAAAACAACTGCTATTTTGTCAGAGACAGACCTTAAATTGATACCTCATGATTCTTACTTCCTGACATTTACATCTTTGTAGAATCCCACTGAATTAAGATAGAAGAAATAAAGACAGGTAGAAAAGAGACAAGGAAAACAGTAATTTTAAAATTTTACTTTTAGGAAAATGATAGCTGTGGGTCACAGTCAAAATTATCCAGTGTAACAATATACACCCTTTTTTCTCCTCCAGGAAACTCACTCAGGAGGTTTTTTCTAAGTGTTGAATATAAAGTAAGTGCCCATGCTTTTCGCCTGTAAACTGAGCCTGTGCCTTTACTCCAACCCTGTAGACCCACAAATTCCACAGACTTCCACCCTCAAGGGAATGTTGCTGTTACCTGGGCACCTTGGTAAGTTTTACATGCATGAAGATGATTTGCATTCTAACCTACCCATTGACGAATAACCTGACAGACATCAAGGATGCACACATCATATCTTGAGGACCACCCCGGCCACATAGAAGAGGCATAAGTCCCTCACTCAAGCTTCCTGAAATGTTTTTCTGTGACACAGGACGGCAAACTAACAATCAACTCCACGGACTGGGCAAGGTGAGGGTTCTATCCCAGTCTGGGGGTCCTCTTACACCCCATGTGATGACAACACTTTGAGAGTATTGCAGTACAATTCATAAATTCAATTCGTTGGTTAATCATATTTATTTCTCTAATGGCATATTACTGATAATTTCTAAATTATACAATTGTGTATGGCATTTATGTGTCTTTCAATATGATAACTTTCCATAATATTGTCTACATTCTTTTCCAAAATTATACATTTTATTAAAAACAAAACACATCTTTTCATTTGACCTTCCCATTTGAACAACATTTTTTGAATTATGAAACTATTTTTATGCAGTTTTTAATATTCCTGGTAAGCTCAGACATGAATCTTCTAAGTAAAAGACAGTCTAAATTCTTTTACTTTATTTAAACTTAAAAATATTTTAGCCACACCAATTTTAAAGTGCAAAGTTCTTGATTCAGAACATTTTCATTTTGTAAAAAATGTGCAAGGCAAAGCATATTAATCAAATAGTCCATGAATATAATTTTTTCAAATTAAATGTGTTTTTCAGTGTGAATACCAATATTCTACTCAATCTGTATTTTATTGAATATTTTTCAGATTTAATGTGGAAGTATAAGCCTTTTCATTTAATATCTATCCATATAGAACATAAATTTATTGAAGAAACAAAAATCACATTAATAGTCTTCTCAAAATTCAAGATATTACAAAATTCAGTTCTACAACGGCAGCGCTAAATCCAATACATTCTATTAACCCTCAGTATTTAGCTTGAGATATGAGGGACATTAAAGCTTTTGAAGCTGGACATGGTGACACACACATTAATTCAGCACTCAGGAGGCTGAGGCAGTAGGGTCATTGTGAGTTCAAGGTCAGCCTGGGCTGTGCATGAAGTTCAAGACCAACTTGCACTGTATAGAAAGACCCTGTCTCAAAATAAATGAATAAAGAAATAAATAAATAAAATGTTCTTCCTTCATCCTCTGTTTTCTACAATTGCAATTCGCTAAAAGTTTCAAAAGTTGAAGTCTCCAGTGCTCTGTTTATTAAACACATGTATTTAAAATGTTCGCTTCTTTTTAAAAACTGCCATCACGATACCCTGCTAAAGCCTGAGGCTGATTTGCAATGTAGGGAAACTTCTACAGTGTTTGTAAGCTCAGACCAGTGATGGTCAGTGAGGAGTGAAAGCTATCGTAACAGGCTGTAGTGTTTTTTTCTTGAATGTCAGTTCACTTGAGAAACTTATTAATATATTTCCTAGAATGAGTAAAGTTTGAAAACCACATTTAAATTGTAATTAATAGACTATTTTTCCCAGTTTGTCCACATTCACCAATTATTTGTGCTTCTCAAGTGATTTCCAAGTGCATTCCTCCTTCATAACTAATGACCCAAGACATTGCTTTTGCAATAATGCTACATTCCACTAAAAGTTTTGTTTGCATTACTATGTTTGGCTTTGAAATTTAAATTGAAAATAAAAGAGCATTCACAATAAGGTCAGAACTTTTATCCTGATATAATAAAATTTAAACAGTTTATTATGATTCTAGGAATCCTATGAAAAACATAATCAAGCTTTTATTGCAACTAGTTGAACTGCTTTTCTACTTGAAATCTCTGAAAACATTAATAAAAAGGAATCTTATTGTACATTACATTTTTGTGAAGTGAGCATAGTAACACCCTTTCATTTAATATTACATATGCAAACAATCAACCTCATAAGTATAAACAGAAAGAGTTAATATCAAATAATCACATATTTGAAGGAAAAGTCGTGCTTTATAGTTTGGCAAATATTCGACCTCTGCAGCTGCATGTGTTTGAGTGTTGCATTTGGGCATCGTCTTACTCAAAGGCTGATATTTCAGTGGCAAACCTGGGCAAATCTGTGTCTTCTAGCGTCCATGTGAAAAGTACAACCTGCATTACAGATGGTGAGTACTGGAAAGCACTCTGCTCACATCCCGGGTTTTTATTATCAACTTTCTTGATAAGGATAAGTTCAAAAATTATTTTTAAATGAATATTTTCATTTTTTTGCAATTCTCTTTGAAACGTCATGTTAAAAAATAAAACAATAAGATAGATCTTTTACAAAGGGGAAAGGAACCAAGAATTGGAAGAAGGAAGGAGAGAGAGAGGAGAACAAGTAAAAAGAATTTTTCCCTTCTTTTTCTCTTTTTTTTATTTACGAAGAATCTACAGAAAAATCAATAGAACAGACATGCAAGTTTAGCAAGGTCATGGTACAAGGTCACAAAGTCATACACAGAAATCTAGTGTTGGCCTATATACAAGCAATGAACAATTCAAAAGTAAAATTGTAAAGGCACAAGTTGCAACATCACAAAAAAGCTTAAAGTAACATTACTATATACATCTACCAAAATACAGTCATTATCTGTATCCTAAAAAACTATGAAAACTGTTCAAAAGTACTCAAATACAACCTAAATAAGGGAAGAGACATTATGTATGTGAATTGGACAAATATCAAATTTACAATATCACATTTACTCTCCCTAAATTTATCTACAGAGTCACCTCAATATCTCTTAAAATCTCAGTGAATTCCTTTTTTTCTCTATCTTAACTGTCTTTTTATATACATATACTAAACATATACATAGTTTTTCTTTCAGTTTGTCACACAAGTGCAACAATATGATGCTTACATATGTGTGACTTATTTCACTGATAAGTATACTCCGAAGGTGCAGCCATTTAAGTATGAAAGTGTCCAGTTTATTGTTCTTTATAGTTGAGTAGTATTTCGTTATATAGAAATACCACATCTCTTCTGTCCATTTCTTAGTCAATGGGCATTTAGGTTGTTTCCAAGATCTGGCTATTATGAACTGCACTGCTAAAAGAACTAAGATGTGTTATGTACATGTACCAACTCCTCACAATGAAGGTAATCATTGGGTACTGCAAACATGTGCTAAAGAAAAAATAGATTAAAAGTGCAGTGATTTTTAAGTGGTCAGTAAAATTACATATTGTACTGCACAATGAATTTTTAAGTACACATGTCTATAGATTTACTTCTCTGTATGCTTTATATAGAACATATATTCCTTCAGCTAATTTGCATATGCCTGTTTCATAATTTTAAATATTTCTTTCTGACCAAGGTCCAGGCAGGGAGTGTGACACAGATAACAGACTGAGGAGCTGTCTGGGGCAAAGGGGTGGTTGATTTTTCCCTCCACCACCAAGACCATCAAGGGTCAGCTCTCAAAACATTTCATCTCATGGGCCAGCGCTCTGTGTACTGTGCTGACACTGAAAGGGAGACGGTGGACAGGCTGCAGCTGGAAATGATTGAGCAAAGAAAGAAGCTTGTTGGCGGTCACCTTACAGATTTAACCATGCATCAAGTGAGAACTGCACTCTCAGAACAAATGGCTTACACATTACAAGAAAAGATTTTGCCAGAAACGAAGTGTAATGCCAAAGTGAACCTACTCACTCTGGCTTATTCAAGTGTACTTATTAAGCAAAATTTCTTGTTCAAAATGATAAATTATGGAAAATCTAAACAAAACAGGGCCATTCACACATACATGTATTCACAATTTATGTATTTTACTTTTGTTTAGTGTGATTTCAGCAAGACAACTTTAGTCTTACAATTAAAAATGTAGGCCAAAGTCAAATTACTTGGGTTTGAATTCCGTCACTCTTACCAGCTATGTGGTGTTGTTATCAAGTTCTGGGGTTCTGGGGTGTCCTTCTAGAGTTGTTTTCTGAGTTCTTGTCCTGAACATAGAATTGGTAAAGAGAACAACAAAAGGTAGCAAGCTTTTATATTTATTAAAGGTTGGAAAAGAAATGTATTCTGCAGGACAAGTGTGGGTCACTTAAAAGTAGGGTGAGAGCGGACCACTGCGAAAGAAGGCACAACAGCTGAGAGCTCAGCGATGCCCTCGCTTTGATGTCCTGCACCTCAGGCTGATGTCGGAGGCTGTCCGTCAGAAATCTGCCTGTACTCTCCTAAGCACTGAAGATTGCACTCTCCGATTCTTCCCAGATGTGGGGCTTTGGGAATAGACCATATGTCCTGAAACTCCACACATGCTTTCTCAGTCTGCTGGCCATGCAACTAATCTCCTGCCTCATTTTTCCCTGAGAGAAATAATCTCCATAATTCTTTACGGGGTGCTGAAGGTCCTCTGTCCTTGTGTAGCTACTTCTGGTTGAAAGGAGCTATGGGCTCTACCTACTGAGGATTATGTTCTCTCCAATTATCTTGGGTTGTTGTGCTTCACTTGTTGGTTTTTAAAAAAGCTGTAAAAAGAATTAGTGTCCACATGTGGAGATTTGATTTCCACACTTCCTGTGAAGGAGAAAGAATGGCAAACAGTGATATTGGATAAACTCCCAAGAGCCTGAAAGCCGTAACTCTGGCAAGACTGCCTACATTAAGGAACTAATTAAAAACAGGGGTCTCAGTACAGTGTCCCCTTAAGTGGTGGTGGTGAATTAGGGGTCATTAGTGATTCTACTTATCTGTCCCCAAAGCAGTACTGGATTCTTGCTTTCTGAGTAGTTGTCTCAGGTCTTCCAGAGGTACACAGGAGTAGTTTTCCTCCTCGTACTAGCAAGCAAGTAGAACTGATGTCAGGTAGTTCCTTTAGAAATGGCTCACCAATTAAATGTTTTCTAGGTCTTTCTTCCCTTGAGCCAACTACTGGAGAAGACAAGCCAAAAAGTGAGAGGCAAGGAGAAAGGGAAAAACTAACTCAGAAAAACAAACTTGGGCTGAACAGAGAGGAAAGGACAAAAGCAAAACTAAAAGTGCACTTTGCATCAAAAAGGCACAGAGTGGGCCACTGTGAGGAATCCTGACAGCAGTATCCTCACAGCGACTGTGTCCTTATACGCCATCCACACCTCCTGAGAAGTTCCGCAGCCAGGATCCTGAGAATTACCTGGTGCTGTCCTAAGATCTCGTAATTGATATGTCCTGCTTATTTTCCCAGCCAGCTTTGCTACACCTTACCTCCTATAACAGAAAATTGTGGAACAATTAAAAACTCATGACTGAACATTTGACCTTTTAGTTGACATGTCAGCAAAGATGTAAAGGAGCTTCAGCCAGGGGTCCTCTCAATCCCAATTATCACTGCAGACACAGAGAATGTTAAAGAAGTTAAAATGGAAACCCAAGGGATTGAAAATGCTTGCCTATTATATCTGGGGTCACCTCATTTCCCACAAAAGATGGAGATGCCTGTGGACAGAGGCATTGCAGGTTTTCCTGGGTCACTTCAATTCTTGTCATTAGAGCAGGAGGTGGGGATCTTGCCTGGCCTAGCTGCTGTCTGGGAGCTGATCAGCCACTCCCGCACGAGGCGCCGGACACGTGGAGTGTAGCCGAGCAGCGCGCTGAACAGTCGCCCGCCCAGCGTCCGATTTTCTTGCAGGCTGTGTTTGGGCCTGGGTTTTCTTTGAGTGACTTTGGTGACGTGGGTGTCCTCTGAGTGACGTGGGTGTGCTTGCAGCATTGCAAAGAGAGCCACCATTTTGCTGTCTTCTTTTTTTCCTCAGCTGTTCTCCTTTTGTCTTTATCTAGATCCTGACTGTTGAACACAGAAAAGGCTGTGTGCAGCAACTGAGTGAAAGGATCTTGCACTCATCTGTAGAACTTCTAGAATCTTAGAGTGTCCTTGGTCTCTCTGGGGTTCTAACCTCTGGAAGCAGGTGAGAGAGACACCATACTCCCCTGAGTGACAAGTGGGTGTCTGAGGACAGGATCATCACAGATTTTTTGTTTTAGAGCTCTCTTTGTGTACCATGATTCATGGATTTTTCCAGAGATAGAGAGCCATAAAAGCCTAAAAATAAAGGATTTCACACTACTTCCTATGACTTTTGCAGAATGAATCTTACTAAAAATATTGTAAATTAGGCTGCTATTCTGTACCTATCTCTAGTTCATAAAGACAGGGGTGAGCTGGGTGTGGTGGCGCACACCTTTAATGCCAGCACTTGAGAGGCTGACACAGGAGGATCATTGTGAGTTCAAGACCAGCCTGGGCTACAAAGTGAGTTCAAAGCTGACTTGAGCTGCATAGTGAGACCCTGTCTCAAAAAAACAGGGCTGGGGATTTAGCTCAGTGGTTGTGAGTTCAAACCCTGGTTAAAAAAAAAAAAAAAGAAAAGAAAAGGCGGGGGGTGGAAATTGGTACTCCAACTAGCTACTCTTGGATTCAAAGTTTTCCAAATTTTTAGAATGCAGCCTGACATAGAGGTGACTGGGATCTGCAGGGTGTTTCTCCTGGCAGGTCACAGGGCTTATGGAAAAAGAAGACAAGATCTGCAGTCCTTTAAAGGGCATCCCGTTCAGAAGGGTACAGACCTGTTGAGCTGCCGAGTGTCCCTGGTGAAAGCAAGTACTCTAGCTATTTGCCTCCAGGTGAAGTGGCACCAGTGCCTGCTTATTCTTTCCCTAGAATTCTCCATTCTCTTTGGCCCACCGCCTCCTTACAGAGGACTGGAGCATCCCCTCTCAGAGGCTCCAGTCTCCCACATGAGCAGTGTGGAGCCCTCTGGGGACTCCAACCAGCCACTTCAGCAATGGTAGGTTCCTAACAGATCAGGGTTGGGCAGCAAACTTTTAAGACAACAAAATGAATTCCTCCTGAGGGTCCCCTTCGTTCAGAGTGGGGCATCCCCTGAGATCACTCTCAGCCACCTGAGAAACAGTGAACTGCTAAGAGGTCAAGGTGGAGCCCTCCTGGGCGCCCCCTTGGCTACCTGAGATGATGACCCAGTGACTCCCTAGAGAGAATGCTGAAAGTGCACAGTGGGGCCACAAGCTACCTGAGCCGGGGGGCCCCTTTGCAGAGGCCTCAAACCAGCTATCTGAGAAATAACATCCTCTATGCTTATTTCAATAATAAAAACTTTGGTAAAAACAAAATTTTAAAAATTCTAAGAACAAGGATAGCTCTTCTTTTATATACTCCCAACTGCTTCAATTGACCTTTAATAGCTGTTCCTTTGTTCTGCTCAGGGCATCAGGCACATATATTTTCAATAAGCTGATTTCTGTTAGAATAAATAAGGAGAGGGATTTAACATGATTCAAAGTAAAAGCATGGAAGAGGCTCATATGTTTTCTAAAAGAAGAAGCTTAGCTCTTATCTACAAGGGTGAGATTTTCTGATATTATGATGTCAGTTTTAAAACAGAAATTGGTGAAGAAACATGGCAGAATAATATGACTGATCAATGTGACTAACCAAAATAGCTGAAAAAACATGGTAGAATCTATGTGGTCAACTCACAGGATAAGTCAAAATGGCTGAAAATATGGCAGACACTTGTGACTCACTCATAAGATGAACCAAAATGTGAGTGTATCCATGTGACACACTCACATGCAGAGACAAAATGGCTACCATGCATCCAGAAATTTGGGTTGAGATGAAATTAGGCCCTGAGAAAGTGAGGATACCCAGATGCAAAAGTCCATCTGGGGCAATGCACACATGAAAATTTGAACAAGAATAAAAGGATTGGGGGGGAGTAAAATGGAGTAGGTGTATACTCAGGCAGAAGGCCAAGTGACCGATTGTTAACTTTTCCCAAAAAAGTGAGAAAGCTGAGCAATGTACTGTAGAAAACAAAAACATGCAGACAAAAAGGCATACTAAACTGTAGGTCACATAAAGGGATCTGTATTGCAAATGGGCTAATAACAATCTTTGGCAGTCTTTTACTGACTTGTACCTATAATGAGTGACTGGGAATGGGAAAGAGAAAAAAGAAAAAAGGAGAAAAACTTTAGTTAGAGTTGTGGAGCTCTTACTGACTGGAAAAAAAAAACACAGAGGCCATGTGCTTCCCCTCCTCCACTTCTGATAGTGGGGCCCACTATGAGACCATTCCCTGAGCCATGAGAAAACTTCCTGAGTTTTCCAGCTTTCATTTACTTTTACTACCCTGTAGTTCCCTGCCTTTTACCAAGAATGCAGAATGATTCCAGCCCTCTGACCCACAAAGCTAGTACTGGGATAGAAGGGACAAGAAGGGGATTGGAGCTTTCCACGAAGAAAGACAGAGGGAAACAAAAACAAACAAAAAAGCAAGCAAACAAACAAACAAAAAAGCATTCTTGGATGTAGATTTTAGAGAAAGAAAAATAAAACAGTGCCCAAAGAGCTTTACGTGCTCCTAGCAGGCTTTGCCACATGACCTTACCAGCTTCTGGTTTGACAATCTTCTAGAGGTATTTTCTAGGTTCTTCCTGTCCTGAACAAAGAATCAGTCATGACAAGCACAAAAGGTAACAAGGTTTTACATTTAGTAAAGGTAGGAAAAGAAGCATGCTCTGCAGAGCAAGTGTGGGGCAATTAAAATTAGGAAAAGAAATGCACTGTACAGGCGAGAGTGACCAGAGCACAGTGAGCAAGACCTCGGTGGCAGGCATCTTTCCTTTCCCTTCCTCAGGCTGACATCAGGTGTAGCCCATCCTACCCGGATCTTCCTCAAGTTCTCATGAAAAGAACTGAAGATAGCATTCTCTGATTGGTCCCATGCAGGACTTGGGGAACAGTTCTGTGCATCTCCATGATTATCCCGTATCTCCGTGATTGACAGTTCATACCCACTTGCCAGCCAGTAGCCCATGCCCTAATCTCCTGGCTCAGTGCGTATGACTTAGGAAGCCCCTTGATGTATTGTCTGTCTAAAAACTAAGAACCGTAGGACCTTCCTCATGAATTAGCCAATATATACTAAAAGCGTTTAGAATGGTGTATAGTACATAATGAATACTTTAAAAATGTCATCACCAGCACATCAACATCATCATTTAAACCAGTGTTTTCCTATCAAGGTTGATTTTATATCTCAGGGGACATCTAGTGAGTAGCAGCCAGGGATTCTATTAAAATTTCTCCAGTGCACAACACAGCCCCCAATCCAAGAATAGTCAGATTCCAAGTTTCAATATTTCTGAGGTTCACAAGCACCCATTTAAACTCTTCTATCATTGAAGATGAAATTTAAAGGATAAAAATATTTTAAAATGTTTCAAATATCCCTGAGTAAAAATAATAATACATTAATTATCTTCAAAGCATTTGTTAGGCAGACTGAATTACTGAAAATCAGAAATCTTCAAAAACATATAAAACTATGAAGTAGGGAAAAGTTTCTGATAGGATTGCATAATAGCTAATGTAATCTGCTACAATAACAGAGCGAGAGAAAGGAGAGAAATATAAGACATAGAGAAAGCACCAAAGGGAGCAAACACTGAAGGCCGAGCCGGGGCCTCCGCACCCTCTTCTCAGCACTCACTCCGCTCCTCTCCGCTTCCTCGCTCTGAGGTCTCTGACAGGGATTACAACTTTTAGTTAATTCAGCCTTTAAATGAGTAAGTTAAAAGTCACACAAACATCAATTAAGAGTTTTTTTATTAATACAGGTTTGCAATACATGATGTTTACATAATTTTTGGAGAATTGGTACATGTGAATAACAAGGTAGGATAAAAGAAATAGAAACCAGGTAGAAAGGAGACAAAGATATCAATATTTTAAAATGGTACTTTTAAGAAAAATTGCATCTTCAAGATATAAAATTATTATAACAAGCCTGTAAATTCAGGCTCTTAACCTGTCCTTTTCACCTGTGAATTACACTTCATCCTTCTTCAGGTGGCAGCAATATTGGTGGGCAGCATATCTCAACTTCAAACACACTTTAGACAGTGTCCACTGGAACCTGACAGAACACAAGAATTTCAGGTCACTCATCTTGAAAACACCCTCTTAAATGTACTGCACCCTGGTATGTAATGCTTTATTAGTGACTCTTCCTGGGGTGCCAGTTATTAGAAATCCCTAAAGTGGGTTCCAGTGTCCTGCATGGGCACATGGGCACATGGTGGGAAAGGAAAGAGAAAACAAGAGAGAGCAAGAGACAAAGTAGAGGGGTGCGTAGCAGGGATGTGGGACCACCATAGCTCTCTAGGAGCAAAAGGCCCTGAATCTCCAGCTAGCCCGCATTTTATTAGCTAGTGTGGGGAAGCGGGTAGGGTGCTTCTCCTGGAAGAGCTAGAGGCAGTGGTAGAATGGGCAAGTTTAACACCATAAAGGAAACAAGCCAAGGTCCATCCCCACACCTGGGTGCTAATCTCATTGACCAAGAGGAAGGTGGTTTCCACATTCCAAAACTGGCCCACAAGGCAGGCAGGGCCAGCAGAGGCCAGGACAGATACTATGTCAGTTTATAATTCCTGGTCCCCAGTATTGTACCTCCTCTTTCTGAGCACTTGTACTCACTTCTAGAGTGCATCCTAATAAACCCTTCTCTGGCCTCTTACTGATGCACATTGGAAATTCTTTTTCTGGGACTGGAGTCAGTGAACCTGCAAATTCATTTTAAAAAGGGTAGGATAAATTCTTCATTTCACCCTTAATGCCTTTTGTTGTCTTCAAAACAGCTGCAGATAACTTCAGACATAGTAAAAATCAAACAGAACAGAATAGAGTAGAAACAATAACAGCAAAATAATTGATGCAATAAAGAACTTCAAAACAAGCCAATAGTAAATCCAAAATGGCTACCATAGTATATCTTGCTATCCTTTAGATAGCTGTCCATGCCATCAGATTTAACATAATCAAAACAAAAGAGAATAAAACCCAACCCAACAAAACAATGAAAATGACATAGGACTTCAAAACAAGACAATAGGGAATCAATAATGGCTATAACCCTCAAAAGGAGATCCCCTTAGATGCCACACTGCATACTGCTGTCCTCTGAACTGATGATCAGACCACTGACCCTGGACCTGGAAGGTCAGTGAAATGCCAAAGCATCACAGGCATCCAATTGCATTTCATTTCACTAGCTATCATCACAGTCTATATTTCTCCAGATCAGCTGGTTGCTTCCTGGGGGCAGGGGGATGGGTATTTCTTGCTTGCCAGCCTGTGAGCTGGAAGGGGCTGCGGGCTGGCTCCCGCCACACAGACAGCAGCCCGCACACGGTGCTGGTTTCCAGGCAGGGTTTGCTTCCTGTCACGGCCTTGTTCTCTGCCCCAGCAGTCTGAAAATGGTGCTGACTCATAGGGAAAACCTTGGGTCTGGCTGTCCTCACTCTGTCAGTGGCCTGCACATGGTGCTGGTTCCCAGGTGGGACTTGCTCCCTGGCATGACCTTTTTGTCCCCCGCCCCTGGCAGTCCACAAATGGTGCTGACTTACAGGGAAAGGCCTGGGTCTGCCTGTCCCCACTCTGGCAGTGGCCCATGCATGGCATTAGTTTCTGGTCACAAATTTCTCAAGATGCTGTTTATCATCAAAGTATCTTATTTTTCATCAATTTTGAATGGAAATTTTGCAAGATACATCATCTTGGGTTGGAAAGTGTTTTCTTTTGGTACTTGAAACACTTCACTGTAAGCTGACCTGGCCTTTCAGATTTGTGTTAAGAGGGCTGCTATAGTTCCAGTGGGTTTCCCTTTATAAGTGATTTGTTGCTTTTCTCTAACTACTTTTAAGATTCTGTTTTTGTGTCAGACTTCAAGGATTTTGAATATGATCTGTCATTGGGTGGTACTTTTATGCTTCAGAATATTTGGGTTTCCCTATGCCTCAGTTATTTTCATGTTAAATTATTTTTCTTTATTCGAAAAAATTTCAACTATTATTTCAGTAAACAGGTTTCTTATGCCATTTTTGCTGTCCTCTGTTTTTGTACGAACTCTCATTAATCTTAGTTTAGTCTTCTTTGTGTCATCTAGAAGTTTTTGTTTTCATTTTTCTTGTTCTTTTTTTGTTTTCAAGCTATTCCTCATAACTTGGTCACCAGCAATAGCCGTGTCTTTTAGTCTCACACCCTGTCCTCACCCTGGTCATTTCTCATACTCATTCACTTGATAGACTTTTTTTTTTTTTTTTTTTTTTTTGCAGCACCGGGGATTGAACTCACAACCTCACACCTGCCAGGGCAGGCGCGTAAGCCACTGAACCAAACTCCCAGTCCTGGTTTTTTGAGGCAGGGTCGCACTACGTAGCTCAGGCCAGCTTGCACTCGTGTTGTAGCCCAAGCCAGCCTCGAACTCACAACGCTCCTCCTACCTCAGCCTCCAGAGTGCTGGGATTAAAGGCGTGCACCACCACCCCCGGCTTGATAGATGTTTTAATCTCTTGTATTTATATGTAGAATCTTTTTTGAATAGAGTCTCCCTATGTGATTCAGGCTGGCCTTAATCTCACTACATAGCCTAGGCTAGCCTTGAACTTGCAGTAATCCTCCTGCCTCAGCCTCCCAAGTGCTAGGATTGGTGGTGTGTGCCACCATAAGCAGCTCACCATTTAGAGACTTTTTATGGACTCTATTTTATCTCTATGGTAATCATGCATCATCTGCATCATTTTGTTAAAGCTCTTTGAGCTTTTTATAAGTGTATTCTGTAGATTTGTCAATCCCTTTATTTTGGTCCAATTTCTGATTACTTATATCTTCTGTAGCTTGTCAAATGCCTTATTGACCTGTTTTGTTATCACCTCTGATATTGTTTTGAATATTCAGTGTGTATGGCTTTTGGTTTATTACCTTTCCATCCTGAATTTGGTTGGCTTTACTTCTCATGTTTCTATTTTTGTTTGTTTGTTTTTTTGCTAAGTCTTGCAGATTGATTGTAGTGGAAATCCTTATTTCTCGTATGGAAACTTCTCTAGTTAAAGTTCACTTTTCAGTGGTTTTCCTCTGGGCATGGCTCTAAATATTGGCCTTTGCCTCTGTTACAAGTTTTCCAGGAATGGGCCACAATATTGTTAATAACCTCAGAAGTATTCAGCTATTGTCTTCCTAAAAAATCAATTAATAGCAATAACTATGCCACTTTGGCTATAGCAAAACTTTACTTTTTAGTAATACTTTTTACTTTATAGTAACAAAGTCAGCATCGACTATGACAACAAATACAAACTGATTATTCATAAACCCTAAGGGCCAATAACAAATCAATTTTTCCAATAGAAAATATATCTATAATTATAGTCTAAATACTAAGACAAAGCAAATACTGACCTACAATTAAGCTACAGTAAATATCTACTAGATGGAACAATTTTACTTCTATTAACAATAGAACTGTATTTAACAGCAAAAGCATAAATGTAACTACCTATCTAAAAATTTTTATTTATCTTTTATTTTTTTTGGCACCAGGGATTGAACTCACAATCTTGCACCTGCCTGGCAGGTGCTTAAGCCACTGAGCCAGACTCCCGGCTCTAGTTTTTGAGACAGGGTTGCATTATGTAGTTCAGGCCGGGCTTGTGCTCATGCTGTAGCCCAGGCTGGCCTCGAACTCATAATGAGTGCTGGGATTAAAGGTGTGCACCTCCATGCCCAGCTAAAATTTTTTAAAGATTAGCAGTTTTACTAGCAAAGCAGAGAATATGTGGAACCAGCAAATGATAAAAGCAAAATTAGAAAAATTAATCAATGTGATAGAAGGAATAGAGGAAAATGAGACAAGGTGTGCTTTAGGAGGAAAAAGAAATTAAAATTGATGGGGGACAGTCATAGGAAGGAGCAAACAAGAAAAAGAAAGGATGCAAGACAGCAAAGATAAGAAATAAAAGAAAAAATAAGGGAGAGAGAGAGCCAAAAAGGAAAAAGAGAATAGGAGATAAAAGAAACTAAAAAAAGGGAAACACAGTATGAAAAATGCCTCAAATCTCCAAAAACTCAAACAAAAGAAAGAAAAATAATGCAAAACCAGATTGAGTCAACGAAAAAATTCCTGTGTTGCAGGATGAGTGTTTCGTTTCTGGGACCTGTGGTCTTAGAATGCCCAACAATCAGGATTTTCTAGGCTGAGCTGTGGAGCCTAAGGGGTCTTGAGAGGCCTCCCCACACTAGAGGCCCCTCAGTTCTGTTACGAGGGCATTCCTAACCCCCCACTATTTGCTTTCTTTTCTCTACTTTTTCATTTGAAACCCTCCAAGCCCTGGTCTTGAATACTTCACTTATTTTATGGCCTATAATTATAGCTTAGATACCTAGTTAGCAGTTAGACCTCAAACAGCAAGTGAATTTTGGCAAAAACCCCCAAAAGCCTCCTCCTCTTCCTTCATTGGCCATAGAAACTACGGAAAGGGAAACAAACAGGTTTATCTCAAGGAACCAAACTACCTGGTGCTCACATTCTGTGTGTCAATTAACCAGATGTGTAAGAAGGTCTTGTCACATTCCAAAGCAACGATAGTGCTACAAAGGTGATATCCATGGAAACCCCCCGAACTTGTGAACTTATACAACAATTTATAATGGGAGTGGACAAACGAATCAGGGCCAGACAACAAGTAGCCAGGAGTTTAATGGCAGGTTGGACTGGCCACTGCAGTTTTGAATCAAACCTCACTTGTTTCTTAAACTTGGTATCCCATGGGTAATTCTTTTGCCATAACACTGTCCACCCAGGTGCTGCCAGCATTGAAGTCAGGATGGGTCACTGCTCTCTTTGGTAGATGGGGAACATGATCAGCCCCCTGGTTTCTGCTGGGTATGAGCTGCAGGGAAGGGGTTCACGTGGAATTTTGTACTTACTGTCCACAGTTGTGGGATCTGGTTGCTCCCTTCTCTTTTTGGGCATTGTTCTCATCCAGGATCAGGCTGGTAGTTTCGTCCTCACCTCTGCTGCCCAGCGGAGCAGCAAACTGTGGAGCTGGCTGGCAGTAGGTGGGTAGTTGCACCTTTTGTCTGGGCACACTGCCTATCTGAGAGGGGCTCGCTTGCTTGCATGAGAGGTACACACTTGTCCTGTGCAGGTCCGTTAACTCACAAGAGGGAGGCGCACAGCTCACACCACACTCGTCTGTTTGATGGCACAGGAGAGGGGTCCGGCTCTTCCGGTGTGGTTCCTGTTCTTCGTGTGGGGGAGGGGCACTGTCTATTCAGTGTGTGTCTTCTTGCTCACCAAATAGGAGTCTTTTTTTTTTTTTTTTTGCAGCACCAGGGATTGAACTCACAGCCTCGTACCTGCCATGCAGGCAGGCGCTTAAGCCACTGAGCCAAACTCTTGGCCCTTGTTTTTGGAGGCAGGGTCACACTGTGTAGCTCAGGCCGGCCTTGTGCTCGCGTTGTAGCCCAAGCCAGCCTCGAACTCACGATGCTCCTCCTACCTCAGCCTCCTGAGTGCTGAGATTAAAGGCATGCGCCACCACACCCAGCCAAATAGGAGTTTTGAAAGTTAAAGAAATTGATATTTTATTACAGAATGCCAATAAATTATTACCTTAACATATTCATGACTAGGCCATAATTTGTATATTTCACTACCAGGAGGCTCTGATTTGAATTTGATCATTTCTCATAGCTTATATCACTGGTGGTATATGAACCACTGTGTCACCAGGCAACCCACTTCTCAGGGATTTTTTTAAATTACAATAATGCAAAGAAAAGCACTGATTTAGAAATGAGATGTCACCATGCTACAGTTTCTTAAGAAAAACTTTAAAATGGTATAAAAATTTGTAATGCAGATAATCTGCAGTACAATAGTTGTAAATGTATATTGCATATACCAACAATTGGGTATACATTTTAAAGCCTTCTAGTTAAAGTTTAGAGAATTAATTATTGATAATCTATTTATGAATAGACTTTTTATTAATGTTGTTATTAAAAAGACTGATAAAGTCATTAGATCCTTTTGTACCGCTGGCAGTACAAACTTCCCAATGAGACAATAATGCGTGTACCAGTGGTGGTTCAAGCTGGTGGACATGTGTTAAAATAATGGTTCCAACTTGATGCATTTTCATTTGTGAACTAAGAGCATATTTGAGGCTAGTGAAATTTAAGAAATGGAATAATTCCAGATTTTAAAGCACTCATGACTTTCTGTCCTGATAATATTCATAGAAAAGACAGACTCCATTTTCCAATCAATTATTATGAATTTTTTTTTACGAAATCGTACTTCTAAGTGAAACCTGGGTTATTTCTGGCAAGGAAATTATCACTTCTCTGATGGAAAAGCTTCTTTAAATTCACTAACTCAGAAACAAAAACTACACAAAACCAGATGAAATACCATAAATCTACTAATGAGTGTGACAAATTACACTGGAAGGGGAGTGCAAAGAAAGAAAATGTAATGAGAGATTCAAAAATCATAATTGCTGTCAGATATGTGGGTCCTTGAGTTCTTTTATAAATATTGACTCACAATAAATCTATTTTCCTGCAAATGACTCAGATTGATCCTTCTTTATTGCAGAGTAGTGCTTCACTGTGTGTAAATACCACGCTTTCTTTATCCGTTCACCTGCTGATGTATGTAAGGCCACTTCCAAGTTTTAGGAAGGTTGCAGTCAGGGCGTGCAAGTAAAATGATTACATACAGCGCACATGATTTATAGCACTATTTATAATGTATGCCAAGGAGTCAAATACAGTAGGTTTTTGTTACACAGTTTTTGTCTAATAGAGAAAGTGCAGAAAATCTCTCCACACACTAAGACCCAAGGAATCCAGCTAAGGGCCTGGATCCCATAGCAATATCTTGCATGAGTTCAGCTGAAGACTTAGAGTTCATGACAATGCCTTCCACGAGTCCAACTAGAGGCCTAGAGCCCACGACATTGACTCATGCAAGTCTGTTTCATGGATCTGCACTGGGAAGGCCCAAAGATCAGTGGTGGAAGCTAGAAAATCTATGCCAGCAGGGTGAAGGATCTGTGTGAGTAGGCTGAGGGTTCTGCACTGGAGCCAAGAAGCAATGCTCAAAATAAGGACCAGGGATCCCCTGAAAATTACCACAGCCATTCTCAGTGACAATGAGGTCCCAAGCTCCTCTGATGATGAGATCAGCCAGGTTCATATCAGGAAGCCAGTATGACAAGCTTCTCCTGGAGACTGAACAGCACACTTCTTTCCCTCTGAAACCAGGAAGTGATGCTCAAAGTAAGGAACAGAGCTCCCCTAAAGTGAACCACAGCCATTCTCAGCAACAAGGTCTCAAGCTCCTCTGTTGATGGAAACAGCCAAGTTCATACCAGGAAAGAAGCTCAGCAGTCTCCTCCAGGAGAACCCACAGCAACAGGAGAACCAACAGCACCAAACGATACAACTCCTCCTCTCCAGGTCTCCTTTTAATACTAGCAACGATCCTCAGGTGGGGCCATCCATGCTCAGCACTATGCTAATTTACTTCAGCTGATATTACAAGTTGACCACCAATTATCAATCCAACACAAGGAATTATGGATTGTGCTGTTGCAAACACAAGTGTTTTCTTTTTTCTTTTATTTTGCGGCACCGGGGATTGAACTCATAGCCTCGAGCCTGCCAGACAGGTGCTTACGCCACTGAGCCAAACTCCCGGCCCTTGCAAACACAAGTATTGTATGTATTACAGTAACACATAATCTTTAACTATTTCTTGAAGATACCTACAATTGGAATAGCTTGGTCAAATAAATTACTTCATACTAATTTTGATAGTAATTTTACCAGTCTTCCTTTGCCCCAGAACCTTTGGTGTCAGTTGATTACCTGATGTTAGTCATTCCTTCTAGAGTAAGATTTCAAGAGTTGTTCTGGTTTGGTGTTTTTAAGGTCTAAATGTGCTGAAGATTTTTCACGAAGCCATGGCACTTCTCCTTCCATGGAGCGTCTATCCATTTCACTTGACCGTTTTTGGTTTGGGTCCATTATTATGGAGGTCTAATTGTTTTGGGGTTCTTTATATATTCTATCTATTAGTCCAGTCTGAGGAGTAGCTGGCAGTTTTCCTGTTTTTTGTAGGCTGTCTTTTCACTGTGTGTTATTGCTTCTTTTTCTGTGCAGCTTTTCATTCACTATAATTCCATTTGTTGGTATTTTTAATACAACTTCTGCAATTATCCATTCTGAAAATCCTTGCCTATACCTATGTTCAAAATTTTTCCTATTTTTCTTCAATGATATTTTGTCTCTTTTTAATATTTATTTCTTTAATATATTTTTATTTTAGTTTAATGCACACTGGTAGATATAGCTCTAGATTCAATGTTCAACGTGTATAGCCAGTTTTTCCAACACCATTTCTCAAAGAGTTTGTCTTACCTTCAAAATACACTTCTTAAAACCTCTATTCTTTCCTATAGATTCGTATTCCCACCTCTGTGCCAGCATCGTACTGGTTCTGATGCTGCTGCTTTGTGACATACCTTGAAATCTGAGTTTGTGAGGCCTCCTGCTTTGCTCTTCTCCAGGTTTGCCTTTGCTGTTCTGGGTATCTTCTAATTCCAAATGAATTTTATGATTTTTATTTTGAGTTCTGTGAGGAATGCTACTGGTATTTCAATTGAGATTGCCTTAAAATTATGTTTTAGTTTTGACAGTATGGCTATTTTAACAATATCAGTTCTACCTATCCAGGAAAAAGTATATCTTTTCATTTTTGCATGTTCTCATTGATTTTCTATTTCAGACTA
>RJWM01030656.1:0-23203 GCA_004363535.1 Dasyprocta punctata
GAGTTGTGTTCTTCCTTCGGAGTCTTCAGTTTCTCTTGGGTCTCTGTAATATGACAGATGCCTGGTATCTCATTGAATGACCTGGAATACATGGTTTCTTAGAAGGCTCAGATCCAGGGCTGCAACTTCCCACAAACAGATTCAGATGTGGATATGACTTACACACCCACCTACACCCGCCCACCCACCCACCCGCACACACACACAAACCAAAAGCACAGAACCCCACAGTGGTAGGAACTTGAGGATAGATGGATAACCAGTTATTCAGCAAATAAGTTCGAGATGCACTGTGAGTCCCATGTGGCAGTGCCCAGACAGCAATAGTGGGAAGACTCTTGTCTTTCTACTTCATTCTCCCCCCCTGGAAATAACCTCTCCATGTACATAGTCGCTAGAGCCAGGTCCTTAGATGGTCACCTCTGATCTTCCCTTTTCTCTTATGTGCCAAGTTCATTTTGGTTGTAACTCCTTTTCATCCCATCTCTGTGTTTCCATTGTCTGTCCGTATTCATCCAAATCGACCACCAACCCTATGCTGCTGTCACTTGTCACCAGGATTGTTAGTTTCTCAGCTTACTCACCATGTTCTGAGGTCCTACTCTTTTTTTGTTTTTGTTTTTGTTTTGTTTTGTTTTGTTTTTTGAGACATGGTCTGGCTATGTTGCCCAGGCTGGTCTCAAACTTATATGCTCAGTGATTCTCCCCCATCAGCTTCCTCAATTGCTGGGACTACGGAAATGCATCATCACACCCAGGGCAAGATCTTTTTCCTTTTTTCTTCTTTTTTCCCCCACTACTAGAAGTTGAACCTAGGGACTTTGTACTGAGTTACATCCCCAGCACTTTTAAAATTTTGAGGCAGGGTGTCACTAAATCACTGAATTTCATAGACTGGGCTCAAACTTGTAATCCTCCTGCTTCAGCCTCCTAGAGTTCTGGAGTTAGACACATGCACCACCACATCTGGCTCCCGAGTTCCTACTTTCTGGTCCCAGAAAGTATCAGATGTCAGTGGAGTCATACAGCATTTGTCGTTTTGTGATTGGCTTATTTCACTAAGCATCACATTTCAGGGTAAATCTGTGTTGTAGTATAGCACAGAATTTTCTTCTGTTTTAGGAAAAATAATATCCATTTGTATGTAGGGACCACCTTTCATTTATCTTTTCTTTTGTGAATGAACATCTGAGTTCTTGTCACCTTTAAGCTATTGTGGAGAATATTGCCATGAATATGACTATATAAATGTCTAAGGCTTTGCTTTCAGTTCTTTTGGGTCTGGGGCCACAGAGAATTAGAATTGTTGGATCATGTAGTGATTATGTTTAATTTTTTTCCAAGACCACCATATTACTTTCCATAAGAACTTTATCATTTTATATTCTCACCAACAGCATATAAAAGTTCCAATTCCTCCATATCCTTACCAAGACTTCATGTGTTCTAGTTCTAGTTTTAATTTGTTTAATCATAGCATCCTAATGTCAATGTCTATGTGCATCTTTAACAACTTTTTCATTATATCAAATACTACTGTGTTTGGTTGAGGTCACTGCCAAACACAGTGACCTGAAGAAATGTGGGTTTAATTGTCTTATGGAAACAAAACAAAGCAAAACAAAACAAATCACAGTAAGCAGCTGATAACACTGGGTTAGCTGTGCCACATTCAGCATAAGGACTCAGTATTAATGTTCACCTCTGTGCTAGCCTCCCCCCCATTACAGCATGGCTGTTGCATCAGATCAGTGTGCTCTTTTTTAGTAAACAGCAAGCACTTTCCAGAAATCCTCACTGTGTTCTGCACCAACCAGAGCTTGACCTCCACCTAGCTGCAAGGGAGGTTGGGAGACACTGGGAGAAGTGGTGATAAGCATTGTGCTTGAGATGACTTTATCCACAGCAGCGAGCTGGCTCCCTCCGTGGAAGAGAACAGGCATGAAGACCGGGACCTTGTCTGGCTTGTTCACTGTTGTCTTCCAGAAGAGTACTTGGTGCCCTGCAATTGCCTCATGAATATCTATTGAAATGAAGGAGCGTCTTCCTCTCCAATGAAGACACAAATAGCACCTTATGCAAGCCATGGGTGCTTTGTGTAATCAACCATGTCAGCCACATGATAGAGCTTTAATTTTACTTCCATTTTCTCTGCAGGATTATGGGGAAGTGCTCTGGCTAGCCTTGAAGAAATTAAACGTTTTATTTTGGGTGAGTATTTGGTGAACAGAAGAACTAAAGCCTATAGATATTCTGTGCAGGAAGTTCATCATATTTTTCCTATGCAGGGGAAGACGAGAGATCTGTATGTCATTGTTTAGCAATTGCATTTTCTAAATCTGTCATCATTTCTTAAGCCTTTATTGGGGCTGCCAGTAAAACAACAGAGTGGCCAGAAGTGTAGGGCCCATGGGAGGAGTGTTGTTCTGGCACATGTGTGCTTTGAGACCTCTGGAAAGTTACTTCACCTCTCTGTGCTTCAGTTTCTGCATCTGTAATATGGGGTAATAATTGCAGTAGTTATGAAACTTCAGTGAGTTCATTCCTCTAAAGAATATAGATAAAAGCACTAAGATGTAGTAGTCATTATCTGTCCTGTTCTACAATCATTATAATAACTCTGAAAAGTAAATGCTGTGATTACTTGCATTTTGCCTTAAAAATACTCAGCTCCAGAGCTAATGACTGTATTGCACATAGAAACACTGGTCTGGATTTTGCTTTCTTGCAGCTCAGTTATTGATCCTGAAAGAAAAAGGGCGAGAAAGACATTCAGACCTGAGAGGTAAGCATCCCACACCGCTAGGAGTCACTCCTGATCATGTAGGCCAGCCACTGGCCTCAGAATGTCACACATGATGAGCATTTGTGCTCATCATCACCCAAGGAAGTGCTATTACTGCCTCCACCATTCAGGTGGGAATGGCTGTGAATGTGGCCCCCAGAGGTCCTGGGTTGGAACCTCAGTCCCCAGTGCAACAGTGTTGGAAGACAAGGCCTAACAGCGTGGTGAGGTCCCCAGACACTTTGCTCATGAGTGGTTTATGTAGTTGCAATCACAGAGGTGGGTTAATTATTGCAAGAGCAGGTTTGTTGTAAGAGCGCGTCTAACCCCCTCTTGCTTGCTTGCTCTCACCCTCTTCTGCCCTTCTCCTTTTTACCTTCTCCCATGGGATGATGCACAAAAAAGCTCTTACAAGATGCTAGCATCTTGATATTGTACTTACCAACCTTCGAACTGCAAGAAATACATGTCTTTTCTTTATAAATTACCTAGCCTATTATAATAGGCCAAACAGACTAAGGTAGAAATCAAGAGGCACATAGTTTAAGTGATGTGTCCAAGGTTCTACATCCAGGAGGTGGCAGAATTGGGGTGCAAACCAACACACTGTGTCCCTAGCATCCATGTGCAGAGTCACCCATCTACCCTTAGCACACCTGGGATCCAAGTGATGTCAGAAGTAGAAAGTGGGCACAGCTCGAAGCAATGAGAAAATCTAGAAAAAAAGTATTTCTGAAGACTGTATGGACTTGGAATCCTAAGAAGCTTGAAGCAGAAGGAAAGCAAGGCAGAAATTTGATGGAGAGTGGGGAGTCTGGGACACATGAGTCAGGACAAGAAAGGCTCTGTTGCACAAAGCAAGAAGCTGCAGAGCAATTTTCCTTCATTTGTTTGAGACAGGGTCTCATTATGTATCTCAGGCTGGCTTTGAACTCACTATGTAGCTCAGGCTGGCCTGGAACTCCTGCCTTAGCTGCCTGAGTGCAAGGATTACAGACATGCACCACCACATCTGGCCCCCAGATCCTTTGACTTAAGATGCAAAAAGCGTATGCTTGGCTCATGAAAAAAGTAATACGGGTTGGGTGACCGATCTGAGGCACTCCACTCTCTCCCAGGTGGGAACTCAGGGATTGAGCTGCATGTTTCTCATTATTCCTCATTGACACAGTCTCTGTGTTTGTTCAGTAAGAGAGCTGGAGGGTCACGAAGGGCTTTTGTGGCCACAACTGGAGGTAACCTATATCATTTCTGGTCACTTGCTGTTGGCCACAATCAGTACAGAGCCCCCATTACTTGCAGGAGAGGCTGGAAAATGTCACCCTGTGTGCATAGGGAGAAGCAAGCTTAGTGAACACAGAGCAGGGTTACCTCCTCACAGGCCTGCAGTCAGGGCCCTGCCTCAGTAAGTAAGCCTGCTATAATGAAGACCAATAGTCTGGGTGACTTATAAACAATGGAAATTTGTATTTTAGTTCTGGAAGCTGGAAGTTTAGGATCTGAGTTCTGGTAGAGGCAAGATGTGGGCAGAACCCTCTTCCTGGGAGAGACTGCCAACTCCTTGTATCCTTACAAGTCGGGATGATAAGAGAGCTATCTGGGGTCATCCGTTTTGTGTGAGCTCCAACCTCATGACATAAGTACCACCCAAAGCCTCCACTTCTTAGTCCATCCCACTGGAGGCTATGATTTCAGTACATGGATTTTGAGGCAGCACAAGCCCTCCCAACTCTTCCTTCCCCTTCTCTTACTCAGTTTGCTCAGAACACCTGTCCCTTCTTCATCTTCATTCGTACCTCAGAGTCTGTGCCGTCTGCATGAAACTCCTTTTCACTCAGAAACCTCCATCTCGCTCTCACACTTCATTCATGAGGAACGATTCATGTGTATGGTGAGAAATGTGTATCACACTATTGATCATGTAAACTACTCAAAATGTTCAATTCAGTAGCATTAAATCTATTCACAATGCTGTGAACCCCTCACCATTATCTGTACCCCAAATCTTTTCATCATTACCAAATTTAAGCTTGGTATTCATTAAACTAGCTCCCCCTTTCCATATCCCCAATCCCTCACTGGGGCCTCTATTCTGATTTCTGTCCCTGTGAATTTGCCTCTTCTAAGTACCTTTTATGCAATGGACTAAATGCTTGTGTCTCCTCAAACTTTATATACTGAAATCTGAAAACCCTAGGCAGTGATATGAAGCATTGGAATCTCTGAGAGGTAATTTAACCATGAGGGTGGGGCCTCATGATAGTATTAGAGCCCTTGTAAAGGAGGCTCCAAAGAGCTAGCTGGTCTGTTTGCCATGTGAGGACACTGCAGGCTGGTTCCAGGCATCAGGCTTGAACTTCCCTGCCTCCAGAGCTGGGAGAAATAAGTCTCCTAAAGCAGCCCAAATGGAACAGGACATCCTAAAAGTGGAATCATGCAATATTTGTCCTTCTGTGTCTGACTGATTTCACTAAGTGTAACATCTTCAAAGTCTGTCCATGCTATAGTATGTGCAGAAGTGCCATTTCTTCTGATAGCCAGATGGTGTCCCATGGCATGGCTGTGCCACATTTCAGTTCTTCATTTATCAGTTGATGGATGCTTGGATTATTTGTACATTTTGGTGATGGTGACTAGTGCTGCTATGGATGCTGGCCATAGGAAGTTTTAACATATAAGGAAACTGAGGATCTGAGGTGTGAAGTAAATGTGATTGTAGTTGCACAATTAATGAGAGCCAAAGTTAGGACCGGATCTGAGATGTGTTGATCCTGAGAAAGAGACTGGAAACCTTGCTGACCCTGGACTAGTGGAGAAGCCACTGGGATCTTAATGGTGATGCCAGCTTGGGGATGGGGCACAATAAGGGGTTGGTTGCTCACCTTTTTGGGTTGGTCTCTTCAGAAGCAAAACTGGAAGGAAGCAAAAGGGAAGAAGCTTGGCAGGGTCCTGAGGAGGCCCTGGGACATGAGATCGGCCCTCAGACTCTGCTTCACTGGGAGCACAGGAGTTGGGTTTCCAAGCCCCACTCACTAGCTAAGGAGTGCCCAGGAGGGATGTCATTCTCAGCCATTCCCCACACACTGAAGCTACTCCATGAACTGCAGGTGAGAGATTTTACCATGAAAGCCCAGAAGTTGCTTATTGATTTTTGTTTTGTTTTAGTTTCGGATCCCGGGAGAATTTGTCTTATGAGGGGAACTGGTAAGAGAATTATGAGGGGACTTGGCGGGGAAGACAGTGATGGTATCCACACATTCTCATGGGTACTGTTTGTCTCTGAGCAGGGATCACTGAAGAAGACCTGCTGGATTTGGTGATGGCTTATGTAGAAGATCCAAATGCCCCCAGCCTCCTGCAGAAACTCCAGGACCTACAGAAAAAACTGGAGACTGGAAGGAGAGGTCTGTGCACAAGAAGCTGCTCACAAACTGCTATGGGGATGCAGAGCGGGGGAGCACGAGGAGGGGAGAGGGGCCTGAGACACAGGTGGGCAGGTGGGCAGGAGGTGGAAACTGGCTTCTTCTTCTTCGCCCTCATAGTCTCTCACAGGAAAATGTCAGGCCGCCAGTGGCCAGGTGAGAAATACGAATGTGTGAAAGGAAGCTGGCTGGGACTAAGGCAATGAGGAGTGGAAGGACTGGAGGAAATCCACTGGGGTCAACAGTCACTCAGCTCCAGCCTACTGTCACATTCTAGAAGGGGGGACCCTAGATGACGGGAATGCTGACAAGAGTCTCACTATTGTGTCAGGCTGTGTTCCATTGTGCCACTTGAATACCCCTTATTTTCATCTCCACAACAACCCTGTGAAGTAGGCAATCTTGGTGTCCACAGGTGTCAAGTGATACAACTGAGGGAGAGATCGAGTTACACATCCAAGGTGACACAGGTTATGAACAGCAGTGCTGGCATCCTGACCCAAGCACTCTGGCTCCAGTCTATATTACAACAACCCCATAAGGCTAAAAGCCAGAAAATCCATAATCTGTAAGAGCCAGTGAAAACTTCTTTTGCTCAATAATCTGAAGCACTTCTTGGCCTTTTGTCTAAGATCATATGTTAACTAATCCATACTGGCTTTAGAACATGGCATGGGCGGAACACATGAAGCACAGGATTAGACCCTCTGATTGTTGGTTGTTGTAGGATAACCATAAAAGGGAAAGCAGTGGAGAAGAACATGGGGTTGCATCCCAGCCCCACGTCTCCCTAGCTGTGTGACCTCTCTATGCCTTCACGTTTCTATTGTGTGTAATGGAGATAATCCTACCTTCTTCCTGATGTAGTGAAGGTTGAAGGATAGAATTCATGTGAAGTGCTTAGAAGTGGGCCTGCATGTACTAAGTGCTCACTATGGGTGCACAGAATTAACCTCAGGGTGAGAAAGAGAGGGCTGAACATCATTAATTTGTGGTTGCGTATAAGAGTGGAGGTAGAGAAGGCTTAGAACCAAATCCTGAATACCAGTGTGAGAAGAACAAACAAAGAAGAGGGAAAATAAAAAATGGGAAAGTAGGAGAAGATAAGGCAATGTTGAAATCCCCAGTAGGTGAGGGAAGAAAGGGCTGGCTGGAATAGTGACCAGCAGCAGAAGGGGGAGCTGCTGGGCCATTGTGGGAGGAGAAAAAGATTGAGGTGTGCGGTGACTGTTGGCATGTACAGTGTGTGGACCCAGTCTGAATGGGCAACCATCTGGGTTTCTTGGGGCAGAGGAAGCCAGTGAAACTGAACACAGATTGCTGGCTGAGATGATCCAGAAATGGAACCAGATCTCCATAGAAGAGAAAGGAAAGTACCTGGAACAACTGATACAATGCTTCAGGAAACAAATACAGCATTCAGGCTTGAGTAGGTTACACTTCCAACTGATCTCTGGTAAGTGTCAGCTTCATCAGTCTGCTCCCTCTTCTGACTTGTCCACCTCTCTAGGCTGTCCTGCAAGGGTAGGCTTGAGGGGGTGATCAGATGACCCATGCACCATTCTTCCACCAAGAACATCCTTATATGTTAATGCAACACAGGCCCAGAGGTTACAGAGTGCAATGGACAGACCACTTGTCTGCCTTGGCAGTCTCACAGTCCCATGGGAGAGATGGAGGGTAGACAAGTAAGCCATCATTGATGCCTAGAAAGCATCAAACGAGACCATTGCCGTGGGGAGAGGAGAACAGGGTCATGGTAGGAAATTCTCAGTGGCATGGTATGAATGAACTGCAGAAGAGACAGACTACTCACTGAGGCCTGAAATGACCCACGGGCAGCTTGTCCCACCCTACAGCACCAACTCTAGTTCTTTCCCATCACATTCCCCAAAGGTTGTCTTCTTTCAGGACTCACCCAGCATCCAGGCAGACACCCAGTACCCTTTTATCAGTGAATCTTCAAACTCACCAAGGAAAGAAAGGAAAGGAAAGGAAATTTCACTATCTTCAGCCTTTGTCTAGCTTTTCCTTTGTTGTCTCTCTCTTTTTCCATCTTAAGAAAAATTCTTAATCATTGCTGAATGAAATCAGTCTGCTCATTTCCCTAGTCTATAATTTTAATAGCAAGGCTGCCACAGCCTTGATGTCTTTGAATAGTTCTTGGCCAGTTTCCCATTAGACGGGTGTAAAGAAGAAGCTGTCCCAGCCGGGCGTGGTGGCGCACGCCTTTAATCCCAGCACTCGGGAGGCTGAGGTAGGCGGAGCATTGTGAGTTCGAGGCCGGCTTGGGCTACAGCGCGAGTGCAAGGCCTGCCTGAGCTACGTAGTGCGACCCTGCCTCAAAAAACTAGGGCCGGGAGTTTGGCTCAGCAGCTTAAGCACCTGTCTGGCAGGTGTGAGCCTGTGAGTTCGATCCCCGGTGCTGCAAAAAAAAAAAAAAAAAAGAAGAAGAAGCTGTCCTTAAAAAGGTGATGGCAGGGAGGCAACTGAAGAATGACAATGAGCCTGCGCCAGTGAAGACCTTGGAAAGCCAACATTGGTTCCTGGCTGTATCTCAGAGATGCGATATGCCCATTTACTCTTCATGGAAACAGATGGTGGTTACTACACTCTAGTATACATTTTTGTTTGTTTTTTGAGCCAGGGTCTCACTATATAGTTCAGGCTGACCTTGAACTCACTACGTAGCCCATGTTGGCCTTGAACTCATGATGATCCTCCTGCCTCAGCCTTCCAAGGGCTAAGATTACAAATGTGTGCTACTGCGCCTGGCCTCTTATATACTTTTTCCACAATGGCATCACTTTGTGCTCAAAAAGGAGCACATATTCTTAATGTACCATGTTATAAAATGGTGTGCACAGCTTTACTCTATGGTTAAGCATTGTGTATTTAAGTTAGAGCAAACATTTTGTTACATGCAATATTTCGTTACCTGTCTTGGTTCTGGGTTCACAGTTCTGAAGATATTTTGGCGACTTCATCTTCTTCCGTCTCCTTATTTCTCTTTAAAGGAGAGAATATTTATGAACTGTTCTGAATCAAGCCTGGGAAGCAAAGAAGGATGCCACTCTCTTCTTGCAGGAAAAAATCTGACTTTCTAGGCATGCACAGCTGCAAATTTCTGTCCTGGGCTCTGTCCACTTACCTTAACCATGGGCATCTTCATTAGGCCAGGAAGGGATGTTAGGCCAAGCTGAAATGTAAAGTGAGGTGACATTAAATATTAAAGAACCATGCAAAGAGGTACCAGAATGTATGGATTACTAAAATACCATAGCAGAGAACAGGTATTAAATGTTTGCCAGATGTGTTGGTCAGCGTTCTTCAGAGGACAGAACCACTTGGGTTTATCTACATCTATACAATCAGCCCTGTACATGTGTAAGTTCTGCATTTGCACATTCAACCCACTGTGGATCAAAACTATGTAAGCACGTGTCTGTATTTAACATGTACGGACATTTTCTTGTCACATTTCCTAAATGATATAGTATAACAACTACTCTCTTGTGTTAGGTATCACAGGGCATCTAAAGATGATTTAAAGTATACAGGAGAATGTGCACGGGCTGTATGTGAATACTATGCCATTTTACATAAGGGATTTGAGCAACATTTGAGTTTGGTGCACTAGAGGGTTGTGGTCCTGGAACCAACATCCCATGACTGTATATCTATATCCATTTATGTGTATCTATCTGTAACTTTATCTCCCTATTTCCCTATCTATCTGTCTATCTATGTATACCTATATCTGTTTATTCATCTATCTATATTTATTTTAAGAATTTGGCTTAAAGAGTTGCAAGGACTGGCAAATTCCAGCTCCAGAAGGCAGACCATACCCGGAGCTGCAGGCTTAAGGCAGAATTCCTCTTCTCTGGAACCCTCAACTTTTTGCTCTTAAGGTCTTCAGCTGATAAAAAAAAAAAAAAAAAAAAAAGCACAGACTGGCCATTCCCACCTTATTATATCATTCTGCTTAGGCTGCCATAGCAAAGTACCACTGTGTGGGCAGCTCTCACGAAACACATGTAGGTCTCTGTTCTGAAGGCTGGGGTCTGAGACCAACATCCTAGCATGGCTGGTTTCTCCTGATGCCTCCCACTTTGGCCTGCAGATAGATGAGCTCCTTTTTGCCTTCCCCATAAGGCCTTTCTTCTGTGCATATGCAACCCTGGTGTCTGTTCCTCATCAATAGGACCTGAGGCCTATTGGGTGAGGGGCTCCCTTTATGCTGTCATTTAGCTTTAATTGTCTTCTCTAAGTGCCTAAATACAGTTACACTGCTGGTGAGGGCTTCTGTAAAGTTTGTGGGGGACAGGGTACAATTTGTCCGATTATACTCACCTCTCCCTCTCAATTTCTCCCTCTAGATTTGCTTGGCATTTGTAATGTTGTACTTAAAACCGGACGGTGCTGTTTCAAGTGGGAATGGGGGACCATTCACAACTTCTTGTATAAACACAGTAGGTGACAAAGCTCTTTTCCCATCTTCCCGAGTGGGGTGGGGTGAGGTAGTGGAAACAAGGGACTTGAAATGATCTCACGCCATCCCTCCCCAGAGCTGTGGAGTGGGGCGAGAAGGTAACCATGGTTCTGAATGGAGGAGCTGTCCTCGGACTGGTGGTTCAGTTCAAGGCATTGCGAAATTCAATGGTTTTCTCTGCCTCTAAAAAGATGAAAAAATTCTAATTTCTCATTGGTCAGTCCTAGGATCTGGCTCACATGGATTGTCATTTTGTGAGTTACCGCAGTATCTGGGTAGAACAGATTTTGGTCTCTAAGTGCTCTCCCTAAGGCCATTTTATAATCTCCCTAACCTGTTGCTTTCCTGGCTGATGAACGCTCTGTCCCAAGGCTGTGCCAGTTCCTGCATATTGGAAAGATCTCCACTGTTTGGTAACAAGACTACAGTGGACATCTTTGTGTTTGGATTCCTGTGGTGCTTGTTCAAGTGAGGAAAAGGTACACCCCCCAGGGTAGGGGGGTCTAAAATGTGTTTCTCCTTGTGCATGGCTTGTAAATTGCATTAGTGCACTTTCTGTTGCTATAACCAAATGGTTTATTTAATGCAGAGTTTTGTAGACTGAAAGACTCAGGTAGCCCCATCTATTCAGCTCTGGGGAAGGCCATTTTGGCTGTGTCAGAGGATGGCAGAGAAAGGCAAATGCAGAAAGGGAAATGACCATACGCAAAAGGGGCCAAGCGCATGGTTGACCTCGTTTTATAACAACTTGCTCTCTTAACAACTCCTCCATTCATTCTACAAGACCAGCAATAATCCGTTCCAAGGCAGTGCCTCCATGACCTCATCCTAGGCCCCACCTATTAAAGGATCTGCCACTTCCTTTTCACCACACCAGACACACTCAAACCATATCCAAACTATCGCAGAGCTGAACCCTGGCTGAGCATCAGCCTTCACGTGCTTCTCTTTGGGTGCTTTGAGCAGTGCAGGTTCTGCAGCTCAGATTGTGCACAGCGCTGTTCATATATCCCGGCTCTGGCCTTAGAATAGACTTGTCAGGTGTAGAATCAGTGGGTCTCTTCCTGGGCACTGCAGGTGACATCAAAGAAGAAATGCGTGAACGGGAATTCCTCCACCTGGTGGATGCTGGTTTTGCCATCAACACTGCCTACCCTCTTGTTCTGCTCCCTGCACGGAATGTCCAGCTCATCCTCTCCTTTGACTTTAGTGCTGGGGATCCTTTTGAGGTAAGTGAGCAGGGTCTTGATGGTGTTCCTGGGTGGAGGTAGAGCTCTTCGGGAAGGAGTTAAGGACCCTGGAGGCAAGTGGGTGATGGGAAGTGTGGCTGGAGGTCTGTAAAGCAAATCCACTCATCCTTCACACCTTCAGCACTCGTGATCTGGCAACACCCAGAGTCTCTGATCTGCTAAATTCAGTTCAGAACTTTCTGGACTCTTCTTCCTCACAGGTGGTTCTGCCACCCACGGGTACTGCCTCCCCACCATAGCAGTTTGGGTGTGGCAGGTTAGCTCCTCACCTGTGCGTCTCCTCCCCGCGCCCATCTCTAAGCAGGAGGCTGCTTCTTCCTACTCTTCTCAGCCTCCTGAGGCCATAGCAGCCTTCAGTAAATGTTTGCTGAGTGAGAGAAAACAGTAGATCATTTTGTGACGAGCATATAGCACACCTTCAGGAAGCAATAGCAATGTTTTCTCAGTAACTCTGATCAATTACACCTGGTTTCACACCATCTCTGCCACTTACCAGCAATCTGTTTTACTTCTGTGCATCTCAGTTTCCTCAAATGTAAAATCCAGTTCGTAATCGCTCCCCTCAGAGTTATTATGTAGATTCAATTAATATTTGTTAGTACTTATAAGTGTTTAGCACAATGGAATTTTTAAACGTTGTCTTTAAAAATATAAAAAGGAACTCTTCTACATTGTTGTTAGGAATGTAAACTAGTGCAACCACTATGAAAGTCAATATGGAGATCCCTCAAAAAACTAGAAATAGAAACTCCATTTGGCCCACCTATTCCCATTCTAAGTATCTTCCCAAAAGAGTTAAATACATCATATTGCAGTGACGTATGCATATCCATGTTTATAGAAGCACAATTCACAATAGCTAAATCTTAGAAGTGGCCTATATGTCCATCAACAGATGAACGGATAAAGGAAATGTGGTATTTGCATACAACAGAGTACTACTCTGCCACAAAGCAAGATAAACTAGAGTCAGGTATGGGAAATTGGGTGTACCTTGAGATTATACTGTACACGATGTAAGTCAGACACATAAGCTTAAATATCACATGGTTTCTCTTATATGAGAAACCCAAAATATAAGTAAGGGGCAAAATAAAAGACAGATAATAAGGAATAGAGAAATAGATCATTCTCACAGGGGAAAGGGATCAAGAGCTGGAAGGAGAAAGGGAAAGAGGACGAAAAAGGAATTAAAATATGTTATACACAGGCATAAAACTCCACACAAGGCTTGTACACATTATGTACTGCAAAGGTGTACTGCCAGGCATGGTGATGCATGCCTGTAGTCCCAGCACTCTGGAGGCTGAGGCAGGAGGATTGCTGTGAGTTTGAGGCCAGCCTGGACTACATAAAAAGATCCTGTCTCAAAAGAAAAAAAAAAGAAATGTGTACTACTAATAATATGAAAAACCAAATACAGAATATAAAACCATTTATTTCATAATCCATACCAAGATGTAATAGTGTATATATGAAATAATCATGACAAAATGAATCTCTTACATTTCTGTGCAGTATAATGAACATGTCTATTCACATGTGTGTTTGTGGATGTTTCTATAGTATGAGTCAGAGACATTCACTCTTATCTCTGTTGCCATCTGTCAGAATCCATGTGTGGCCCTTTCTGTATATTTGGTCCTGGAACATTCAGGTTTTCTGATTCTAGGATTTCTGCTTAGTGAAACATCTCCAGGGAATATAATAAAGATGGAAAGATCAGTATTTTGGGAATTACTCTAGTGAATTCTTTTTGCATAACACTGAGCAACAGTCTCAACCTCTGAGCCTCAGTTTTCTCACTTTCATAATGGGTGTGATATTCTCTGCTCATCAGAATCCACTGATGCACTTCCAAGGGTCTGGTCCATCACTGGTGTGGAGAAAGAAAAATGGTGTTTAGAATGGTGATAATAGAAATCATAAGAGCAATGATAACAAACACGACAGCATTTGTTAAACTTTCAGTCTGAGAATACTACCTGTAGCTGTGTTGTCTGATAGATACACCGGCCACATGTGACATTTTAGCTTTAAATATACCCAATTTACAATGAGATGTACTGTGAGTTGGAACACTTTAGATTTTAAAAATTGAGTATAGGAAAGAAATATAAAAGACTGGTTATTTTTATATTGGTTACCCATACTGTTAACACTCTGAGTTGATGGGCACTTGGGTTGTTTCCAAGATCTGGCTATTACAAATTGGGTTGCTATAAACATGGGTGCAAAGATATCACTGTGGTATGATGTTTTCAATTCTTCTGGGAAAATGCCCAGAAGAGGGATAGCTGGCTTGAATGGGATCTCTAATCCTAGCTTCTTGAGGAATCACCACACTGTCTTCCACAGTGGTCGCACTAGTCTACACTCCCACCAACAGTGGAGAAGAGTTCCTTTTTCCCCACAGCCCCTCCAGCATTTGTTGTTGCTTGATTTTTTAAACTTGGCCATTCTTTTTATAGTGAGATGGAATCTCAGCGTTGTTTTAATTTGCATTTCCCGAATGACCATTGATGTTGAACATTTTTCCATATATTTGACATTTGTATTTCTTTCTCTGAGAAGTGTGTATGCATCTCAGATGCCCATTTTTGGATTGGGTCCTCGAATTTTAGGGGCCTGATTTCTTTTAATTCTTTATATATTCTAGATAGAAGTCCTTTGTCTGATGGACAATTGGATAAGATATTTTCCCAATTCGTGGGTTTTCTTTTTACTCTGTTGGAGATTTCCTTTGACATGCAAAAACTTTTTAGTAAGATGAGATCCAGGTTGTTGATTCTGGGAAGTGTTTCCCATGCAATTTGATTTTTGTTCATGAACTCTCTGCCTACTCCTATGTCATTGAGATTTTTACCTACTCTGTCTTCTAGTAAGTTTAGTGTCTCTGTTTTTATATTCAGATCTTTCATCCATTTTGACTTTATTTTAGTGCATGGTGATAGGCATGGATCTAGTTTTAGTTTATGGCATATAGAAAGCCAGTTTTTCCAGCACCATTTTTTAAAGAGGCTACCTCTCTTCCAATGTACATGTTTGGCCCCTTTGTCAAAGATGAGGTGGCTAAGTGTGTTTGTAGTTGTGGCTGTATCTTCTAGTCTATTCCACTGATCTTCAGGTCTGTTTTGATTTCAGTACCATGCTGAGTTTATCACAGTAGGTTTGTAGAATAGTTTCAAGTCGGGGATTGTGACGCCTCCTGCCTTCCCTTTGTTGCCCAGAATTGCCTTTGCTATTCTAGGTCTTTTCTGGTTCCAGATGAATTTCAGGAATGCTTTCTCTAGCTCTGTGAGGTAGGCAAGTGGTATTTTGATTGGGATTGCATTAAATCTGTATAGTAATTTTGGGATAATGGTCATTTTCATGATGTTTGTTCTTCCTATCCATGAACAGGGAATATCTTTCCATTTTCTGAAATCTTCTTCGATTTCCTTCTTTAGAGTAATGTAATTTTCACTGTATAGATCTTTTACTTCCTTTGTTAGATTGATTCCTAAGTATTTCATTTTTTTGGATGTTATAGTGAAGGGTGTGGTTTCCCTTATTCCTCTCTCAGTGACTTTGTTGTTTGTGTACAGGAGTCCTATTGATTTTTGAGTGTTGATCTTGTATCCAGCTACATTACTGAATTTGGATATTACTTCTAGAAGTCTTCTAATGGATTTTTGGGAGTCTTCTAAGTACAGTATCATATCATCTGCAAATAATGATAATTTCACTTCTTCCTTTCTATCCTTATTCCCTTTATTTCTTTCTCTTGTCTAATTGCTCTGGCTAATATTTTCAGAACTATATTGAATAGGAGCAGTGATAGTGGACATCCTTGTCTTGTTCCTGATTTTAGGTTGAAAGTTTTCAGCTTTTATCCATTTAGTAAGATGTTGGCTGTTGGTGTATGATATACGGCTTTGATCAGGTTGAGGTAGAGACCATCTATTCTGATTTTCTGTAGGGTTTTTATCATGAATGGGTGTTGGATTTTGTCAAAAGCTTTTTCTGCATCTATTGAGATAATCATGTGGTTCTTGTCCTTGGCCCTGTTGATATGGCATATTACATGTATCAATTTGTGTTTGTTGAACCATTCCTTCATTCCTGGGATGAATCCCACTTGATCATGGTATGTAATCTTTCTGATAACTTGCTGTATTATATTTGACAGTATTTTATTGAGGATTTTTGCATCTATGTTCATTAGGGAGATTGGTCTGTAATTTTCTTTTCTGGATGTGTCTTTCTCTGGTTTTGGTATTAGGGTAATACTTGTCTCCAGGAATGAGTTAGGGAGACTTGCTTCACTTTCAATTTCATTGAAGAGTTTGAGGACTGTTGGCATTAAGTCTTCCCTAAATGTCTTGTAGAATTCAGCAGTGATTCTATCAGGGCCCGGGCTTTTCTTTGTTGGTAGGGTCCTAATTACATTTTCAATTTCATTAGCTGAAATTGGGTTATTCAGCAGCTTTACATCTTCTTGACTCAGTTTTGGTAATTCATAGGTTTCTAGGAATCTGTCCATTTCTTCTGTGTTATCAAATCTATATGAGTAAAGGTTTTCAAAGTAGGTGTTGATGATCTTCTGTGTTTCCTCCAGGTCTGTAGTGATTTCACCCTTTTCATTTCTTATTGCATGAATCTGAGTTTTTTCTTTCCTCTTCTTGATAAGGTTGGCTAGGGGCTTATCAATTTTATTTACTCTTTCAAAGAACCAACTCTTTGATTCATTAAGTCTTTGTATTGTTTTCTTAGTTTCAGTTGCATGAATTTCTGCTCTAATCTTAATAATTTCCTCCCTTCTTTGGGCTTCGGACTTGACTTGCTCTTCTTTTTCTAGAAGTTTGAGGTGCAGCATTAGGTTGTTTATGTGTGTTCTTTCCATTTTTCTTATATGAGAGTTTAGTGCTATAAATTTCCCTCTGAGGACTGCTTTCATTATATCCCACAGGTTCTGGTAGTTTGTATTTGCATTTTCATTCAATTGTAGATATTGTTTAATTTCTTCTTTAACCTCTTCTGTGACCCTTTGGTTATTTAGGAGAGTATTATTTAATTTCCATGTGTTTATGTGGTTATTGTAGGTTTTTTTGTCATTCATTTCCAATTTTACTGTGCTGTGTTCAGATGATATGCATGGAATTATTTCAGTTCATTTGCGTTTACTTAAACTTGTTTTGTGGACCAGTATATGATCTATTTTAGAGAATGACCCATGTGCAGCTGAGAAGAATGTGTATTCTGATGTTGATGGGTGGAATACTCGGTACACATCTACTAGGTCCATTTGTTCACGTTTGTTTCAGTTCTGTTATTTCTTTGCTGAGTTTTTGTTTGGTTGATCTGTCTCTCTGAGACAGTGGGGTGTTAAGGTCCCCTGTTATAACTGTATTATTGTTTATTTGGTTTTTCATATCTATTAAAAATTGTCTTACATAGTTGGGTGCTCCCATATCCGGTGCATATATATTTATGATTGTAATCTCTTCCTCTTGAAGTTTTCCCCTAACAAGTATGTATTGACCTTCTTTATCTCTTTTGATCATTCTCGGTTTGAAGTTTGTATTGTCTGCAAACATAATAGCTACCCCTGCATTTTTCTGGGTTCCTGTTGCATGGAGTATTGTTTTCCAGCCTTTGATTTTTAGTCTGTGAATTTCCTTTTGAGTGAAATGTATTTCTGGTACACAGCATATTATTGGGTTTTGTTTCTTAACCCACTCTGCTAGTCTGTTTCTTTTTTTTGGTGAGTTGAGACCATTTACATTGATTGATATAACTGATATGTACTGGCTCATCCCTGTCATGATATCTTTCTGCTGTTGGTTTTCTACATTTTCTGTTTAATTATTTGCCTTACTTAGCTATTTCCTTTTGCTGTTATTCTTAAGATTGTGGCTATATTTGTCTCTTTCTAGAGTGCCTTTCAGTAGTCTTTATAGTGTTGGTTTGGTGGCCATAAATTTCTTCAGTTCTTCTTTGTCATGAAAGTATCTTATTTCTCCATCAATTTTTAAGGATAGTTTTGCAGGGTACATCAATCTGGGTTGAAAGTTGTTTTCTTTCAGAATTTGAAATACTTCCCTCGAAGCTCTTCTTAACTTCAAGGTTTGTGTTTAGAAGTCTGCTGTGATTCTGATAGGCTTTCCTTCATAGGTGATCTGTTTCTTTTCTCTGACAGCTTTTAGTATTTTGTTCTTGTGCTGTATTTCTGATACCCTTATTATTATATGTCTGGGTGAAGATTTATTTTGATTATGGTTAATTGGGGTTCTATATGCCTCAGTTACCTGTGTTTCAGATTCTCTTCCCATGTTTGGAAAGTTTTCTGCTCTTATTTCTGAGAATAGTCTTCGTAGGTCATTAGTATTGACCCCTGCTTTTTCATTTATACCTATTAATCCTATGTTATTTCTCTTGGCATCGTCTTGCAGCTGTTGAATTGTTGTTTCTTGGTTCCTTAGTATTTTTAGGAGATGTTTTCTTTCATGGCCATGATCTCCCATGCTGTCTTCAAGATCTGAGATTCTATCTTCTGCTTCATTCAAGTGGTTTTTCAAACTTTCCATGGAATTTTTCATTTCCTGCATTTCCCTTTGCATCTGTTTCATGCATTCTGTTTGTGTCTTATATTGTTCATTCAAAGTTTCAATCATTTTCTTAAGTTCTTCTATTTTTTTATCTTGCTCTTCTTTGGATACACACAACATTTCTTTATTAATGATTCTTATTTCATTTTTTAGCTGAGAGAATATTTCTGATTTGAATTTCTCTATAGCTTCATCAGGCTGTTTCTTTACTTCATTTTCTATCATTTCAGAAAGTCCATTTGTGTGACTCCCACTGTCTTCCATTTCAGTATCTCTTGGGTTTGTTCTTTGTGGGCTGGGGGACTGAGACTGCCTCTTGGTCTTTCATTTTGTCATTTTCCTCTAGAACCTATGTGGCTCTGTGTCCTGTGAGGCTGACTGGGCATTTCCCTGGTGGGTCCTGCTGAGCTGCGGGACCTGGTAGAGCTGAATCTTTTGTGCAGCAAGTGGGGGCCACCTCCCGGGGCATGTGGGTGGAGCCTCCACCTTGCTGGGGAGGGCCGAGGCCTCCCTGTCCCAGGGAGCTATGCAGAGTGTGCCCCAGAGTGTGGTGCCAGCCTGACCCTAAGTCTGGCTGCAAGGAGTTCAGGGGTTCTGCTGTACCAGGCAAACCTGGGCGAGTCCCAGGCCTACAGTGCCAGGGCCTTGCTTTTGGCTGGGTGGGACCCGCTGCAAGCTCTAGGATGCAGCGCAGGCCGCTCCATTGAAGTATGGGGCTCACGCATGCTCTGCGCTCTGGAGGGGGGAGCCCAAGCTCTCCAAGGCCCTGCAGCTATGCTAGTCTGTCCCTGATGAGCAGCTCTGGTGTTCTTGGCTGGGCTGGGCTGAGTACCTCTGTGTCCTGCGAGGCTGGCTGGGCTTTCCTCTGGTGGGTTGCACTCAAAATTTATTTTAAAAACTGGTTTTGCCTTTTTCTTTTTGTTTACTGCTGCAGTTTGCATCTTGAATGTTCTTCAGATGCCCGTGTGTTAGACTGTTGGACCCCATGGAGACAGTGGAACCTTTGAGAGGCGTAACAGGGAGGTCCTCAGGTCCCTGGGGGAGGTTCCATTGAAGAGGGCTATGAGACCCTGGCATCTTCCACTTTCTCTTTTTTGCCCCTTGGCTCATGATGTAAGCAGTTTTGCTTTGCCTCCCACTCCTGCCATGACAAGCTGCCTTACCACAGGTCCAAGGCAGTGGATCCAATTAATTATGGACTGGAACCTTCAAAAGTGTGAGCCAAAATAAACCTTTCTTCTTTTCAGCTACTGAGAGTTGTGCCCAAGGTCTTCACACTGAGTTATATTCCCAACTTGTTTCATTTATTTTTATTTTTTTTTATTTTTTATTTTTTTGGAGGGACAGGGTCTTGAAAAGTTGCTAAGTTGCCCAGGCTTGGCTTGAACTCACAATCCTGCCTCAGCATTCCAGAGTGCTGGGATTACAGGTGTGCACCACCATTTCCATCTAACTTTTCTTCTTTGTAAGTTGATTGTCTCATGTACTGTGTTGTAGTAACAGCAGACTGACAAACATATTGTAAATGCAACCAAATCATTTGAAGACGCCTACATGGCTAATATTCAAACCCTTCTCTGGGCACCCTTTTCCTCACCTTCTGAATTTCCCAGCCCCAGTCCTTAGGGTTACTCTCAAGCTTGTAGACACTGTGGACATCGTCTCCCAGGTGGAGTAGGAAATGGTAGAACTTTCTTGTATAGAAGGCTTCACTCATGTCTAAGCCAGCACCTATTACACTGTGTCTGGGCTCTTTGCTGAGGTCCTAGTGGGTTTCTAGACCTCAGGGACCTTCTGGGCAGTCTTGGAAACATGTCTCTATTGCCCTCTTCTTAGACCATCAGGTGCACTGCTAAGTATTGCCAGGACCACAAGATCCCCTTCCCCCCAGTGGAAGAGGCTAAACTAAAGGAGTGGTGGGAAACCGGCCCTGTCAGCTGCTACATCCTGAAAGGGAAAAACGGACCTGTTGTGATGCATTTCCCCCTGTTCAACACAGACAACTGTGGAGGTAGGTGCTTGAGAACAAGTAGGATGAGGAACCACCACCAGGGCATGCTGGGCAGGGCTGAGCTATATAGCTAAGGGACATCTGGCCTATCCTTCAACACCTGAAGGTCAAGAGTGTGTCAGCAGGAAACTTTGTGCTGTCCACTCTGTGGCCTCCTGGAGATTTTTGTGTTTTCTGACTCAGTACTGGATGTTGCTTCCTCTCAGTAGGACATTCTTGTCCTCACTGAACATCCTGCCTCCTCTTGTCACAGGTGAACAGCTGGTTCAGAATTCAGGATGAGGGGTCCTTGGGGCTTGACCAAACTTCCCACTTTGGAGTCTCAGGGCCTCTTGTCTTCTCTGCTGTGGCTCCTGAGTGAGTCCTATTGGCAGTTCAAATGTGTCTGTCTCCTTCCTTCATTTAACAAATATTCATTTGTCACCTACATTGCCTCAGCCATTGTTTCAGGCAATGGAGCATAATGTAGAAAAAAAAAGAAAGGTTCTTTCCTCACATGGAGCATTAGGTAGATAGCGGGTGTAGATAATAAAACATATAGACAAGTTTATGATGTAATGTGCCAATAAATCTTTACTTATATTCACAGGTAAATGGACATATCTTGAGATCATGATATTAAGTGAAACAAATCAGACATAAAAGCTTAAATATTGCATGATTTGTCTTATGTGAGAAACCCAAAATTTAAATAAAGAGAAATAGATATAAGGAAGTAGGGAGATCTTTTTCAAATGGGAAAGGGAACAAGACCTGGAGGTAGAAAGGAAGGAGAGACGGGAAAGGGGGTAAAAAAAGAATTGGGAAAAAAATGGAAATGGAGCTTTTGCAAATTGGAAGGGCACCGAAAGAGAGAAGGAGCTGGGTTGGGGTAGAGGACAAAAAGGAATTAAGATGTATTATGTGTATGTATCAACTCCACACAGTAAATGCAATCATTATGTATGCAGATATATACTAATAAAAATTGAAATTGAAATTTAAAAACTCAAGTAGTGGGTTAACTGGATTTCATCCACAGTGATAGTTTGCAAATCCCCTGGCTGGACAAATTCAGTGAAACTAATTACCGAAGCTTGCGGTACATTTTCTTCCTTTATTTGACTGTACTTCAGGTAACATTCAGGAATGGATTAAAACTTATAGCACCTTTAAAATGGCTGACAGTTACACAAAAACTCTGGTGACCAGGCTCCTGGAAGTGTCCAAGAAGAATGTCAGTATAAATAAGGAGAGCATCCTCAACGAGATAAAGAATGTGGCCAGGTGCGTGGGAAGCCAGAGCTGTGGGAGTCCACCCCGAGAAACGCTGTCCCCTCCCACTTCAGCTTGCACCTCCATAGGAAAGAGGGGTAGTGAGCAGCACCGAGGAGTGAACAGTTCTCTGAGGAGTTGCAGGGCCACGTGGGCTACTTTGCTAAAGATGTGGTAACGAAGTCCTGTGGGCAAGGAATCATGCAACACAGGAATGTGTTGTCTCCCAGTTTTGGAGACTACGAATTCAAGGCATGGTGTGGGCAGGGCTGGTTCCTTGGGAAGGGAGCAGGAGGGAAGGATATGGTTCAGACATCTCTCTTTGGCTTTCCAGAGTCACCTTACCCCTGTGTCTTTTTGCATTGTTCTCCTTGCATGCATAGGGAAAATGTTCCTTTCTTATAAGGTAGCAGTCAGGTGAGGTCAGGACCCAGTAGATTACCTCATTGTTACTAAATTGTCTGTCTAAACACCCTGTTTCCAAATCATGCCATAGTCTGAGGTACTGGGGGTTAGGATTTCCCTACAGGAACTTGGGGGACGCAAATGAACCCATAATGTAGGGTTAGCAGAGAAAGACAGGTCAGACTGAGATCAGGTGTCCAGGGCAGACGTCCTGAGGGACTCACTTCGCAGCAGAATCTTGCGTGAAGTGAAGGAACAACCGTGACACTTTCTGCCTTGGGAGACAGGATGGATCCCTGAGAGACTCCACGTTAGAGTTTGAGGTGGGAGAGAGCCTGGAGAAGAGGGTGAGAAAGGCAGAGGCTGCGTGGCCAGATGCATCAGAGTCCCGTTGCCACTGTAACAAGTTGTCGCCAATTTAGTGATTTTGTAAACCACACATTCATTGTTGTACAGTTCTGGAAACAAGAAATGAGAAATGAGTCTCATGGGGCTACAACCAAAGTGTCCAATAAGGTCACATTCCGAGGTTGTGGATGTCAGGACTTTGGCGCATGAATTTGGGAGCTTGTGGAGGAGATGAAATGCAGCAGTTCATAACATGAGCCCAATCTTATCTCTTGGGAAAAATCAGCCATAGACTCCCAGAAGAGCAGAGGAATGAGTGACTAGATCTGGCTACTAGATGCCATCCAAAGCCATGAACTCACCCTGTACTTGAACCCTGTGACACTTAATACCTTCATCCATATCATTTGCTTGGTTAAGGAAGATACCCAACCCATGTAACTCTCTCACACCACTGGCTGACTCCTCTTCAGCCTCAGGTCAGTCCTTAGCCCTGCAGAGGAGCCTGTCTCCATCCCTCAACCTGAGAGGTTCCCTGGCACCAGCTCCACTGTCCCTTGGCCTTCCTACTCCCCACACTTCTCTCCTGCTGAGCTCACAACTGGTTCATACTCATTTGTTGACTTCTTGTCTTCATATGGAG